>JAEQML010080816.1:0-11451 GCA_016904865.1 Pissodes strobi | reverse complement strand
CTTTTGGATTAAATTTTGCATGGAATACAAAGTGTTTCATTTAGTATAAATAACATCTTACCATCACGCCGCATCACGGTACATATAAGAACGTCATCTGAGCAATATCTGTCATCTTTGTCAAATTAGTAATTCAGTTTATTTTTATTTCAATGTATTCGTGTATTATTCTACTAAGATTCTAATGATTTTTAGATAGTGCTTTATATTACCTCCTCGCATTATTATCTCTAATCTTAAACCGACCGCATTTTCATATTGACTCTCACTCCAGGATGTCACCACTACATGTGTTATTATAATTTACATGACATTATAATCTATTATTTTGAATTCCCTGTTTTGAGAATATTGAACCTATCTATCGAAACGGTTGTTAATATATTAAATTATTTCCTCATAAAATAATGTGTAGTATAAAGCCATAATGCTTTCAAAGGAAATATCGATATTTGTTGGTATGCGACTTAGAAAGTGATTCCTTATCCATTCTTGTCTCATTACCAATTTCAAAAACGCTATTTTCGGAATCCTTGGAGAAAATGAAATTTCACAAACTTGCAAGGTTTTCGTATCACCCTGCATATATTTTTACAGCGACCTTTTAATTTCAGTGTAGTTAGCAGAAATTTGTTGCAACTCTCGCATAAATGCCTGCAAATGCTGAGATAGTAAAGATAGTACTATTTCGAAAAAAAATCTGTACTGAAATTGTTGTCCTAAATAGTCCCTGTTTTTAATTTAATCCTAGAATCTTTATTTTGTCCTTTGATCTGGGCTTGAAGCTTCGACAATGACAACATGACTAACAACTTTTTAGCGCATTATTGAGTAAAACAGTGCGTAACTAGAAGATAAAATAGGTAATCAAGAGTATCTACGATTATACAATTGTTATATCTCTAGAAATTAAATTATTAAATAATATTTTAAAAATAAATAAAATAATAGTCATTTTAACCACTGGACTCCCTCTTGCCCCCGCAAAAGTAATATTTGCAGCAGGAAAATGCAATTTCAGCCGCCCCGTTACTACACAATCAGAACTTCGTTAGAGCTGAGTGAATTTTTAAAGTTGATTTTGTTCCATCCGACATGAATTTGATGTGAAATTTAAATTATGTTCAAAAAAATCTGTTTTGTGTCGTTACGATAGAGTAATGAATAAACGAAAGTTAATGAAATGTAGTGGCTGTTGAATATTTTTGAGCATTCACTTTGTTTGTAGACGATGAATGAACACAAAACTTGGAATGGATGGATACATCTATCAAATTTTCAAAGTTAATATTTGTTCATATATATTATATTGCTAATTTTTAAAAACACCTAAATAATTACTTAATCAAATAACCAAACCTAACCCTAAATTGAAACACATCACCGCTTCAATACAGGGACCAAGACCTATAAACAATTCAAGATTTATTAAGTCTTTGTCCACTAGACAATGTTATTGTTCTACGGAAGTGCCTTCATTATTATCTCTTCTCACCTGACGTAGATCGATTCCTAATCTGAGTTACATATCCTGCACTCTATTCAAGGCATGCTGTCACGGATCACAGTACGTGACCATACTAAATATGAATTGGGTACAGTAGTAATATTTGAAAAATAAATATGTATTACATCCATTCATCCAAAGGTTATTCTAGAAGTCTTCGGGTTTTAAATTTTTTGTGGTATTTCTCCCAATATACTTAGGGCTAGTTTTTTTCTTATTTTCTATGTACTTTTTTGTCACTAACCCTTTTTTTTCGAGGTGAAAATGCGTTTAAGCAGATCTGAGAAGTTTAAACAGATACTGTGGGGCTCAGCTCCTCGTGGTGTGCGGAGAAGCCACTACCCACTAAAACCACCTCGTTTTTTCTTCCCGGCGATTTCTTCTGGCCCCGTCCGACGACATTTCCTCAGAAAAATGCTGGTATGATCTTTATTTATTCTTCTCTTCTTCCTTCTATCTTTGCCTCTCATTCTGTTCCTTCGTCGTCATAACATCGGTAATGAATTCTGCAATCCTGTTCCATCCTCCTTTGCTTGCTACCATCTTAGGGACTATGTTACTCGCGTTGATCTCTCCGAGATAATCTATATTTATGTCAGCCATCGTGGGCAATCGAAAATGTTATGTTACGCGGTGTCGGCACCATTTTGAGATGTATTTTCCTTATTTTATAAGTGTAGGTCCCGAAATACCAATGTCCCGAGAGGAATTGTGTCAGGTGAAACGTGATTTTGCCCCATTATCTGGTGCACCATATAATTAGGTCTGGTATAAATTACCTGGTCCAGTTCTCCTGACTATTGTCCCACTCGCTCTGCCAGGCGTTCATGGTAAGGTTCTATGTCCTTAGGTCTGGTATAAGTTGTCTAGTCCAGTTCTCCTGACTGTTGTCCGACTCGCTTTGCCAGGCGTTCATGGTAATGTTCAATTCTCTCTTTTTTCGAGCCATTGTGATTCCTTCAGGCTGTTCAAAAAACTCTTTCTCTCCTGTGCGAGTAAATGTATGGGCACTAGTCCCGCTAACACCAAAGCGGCGTCGTTCGATACGGTGCAATAGGCCGGGCAAACTCTAAGTACTACTGCTCGTTGAGCCCTTCTCAATCTGGTTTGGTTAGTAGTTGTAGAGTCAGACCAGGCAGGTGGTCCGTACAAAATTATACTTGTTAGAGCCATAACCCTTCTTTTGGCGGCTGTTGGACCACCTATGTTGGGAAGAAAACATTTCAGTGCATCTATTGTTTTTTCAGCCTTTTAGCAGACTGCCTTGATGTGTCTTGTCATTGTTAAATATTTGTCGAGGTGAAATCCGAGGTATTTATTGAGGGTTGTAGTGTGATTTCCATACTCTCTATGCGAAATTTGATGCCACCTATGTCTTCTCAGGGGCTACCGATAATTCGTATTTCCTCATTCGTTTGACAATCATCGCAAGGGATTGGTTCACACCATCCGTCATTTCTCGGATCATCCGGGAGGCCACAATGATTGCCAGATCGTCAGCATAGCATATCATTCCCGCTCCATTCGGCACAGCCAGGTTCATTACATCATTGTATACTATGTTCCACAGGGTCGATCCAAGAACCGCTCCCTGTGGAACACCTCTGAAGAAATTGTTTCTTCCATATCTCTGTCCAATAAAACGTGTCTATCCTCCACATAGGTGTTTTTTTTAAATGTGTATTAATTTCCATTTTATTTATTTTTTCGAGAATAATCGTCCATGAAGCAGTATTAAACGCGTTCTTTACATCAATTAGAACAAGCGCATAGTCCTTGCCCATGTTTGCAGTGGCCATATCCTGAAACCCTTTTGAGAGCATGTGTAGTAGAGCGCCCTTTGCGAAAGCCGTATTGATTTTCGTTGAACCCCTGGTAATGGGTCTTTTCCTCAATTTCGATATGCAGTCTTGTGTTTATGAGGCGCTCAGAGGTTTTCCCTAGCTCGTCAATCAAGCATATGGGCCGATATTTCTTCGGCTCATTTAGGACACTCCTTGGTTTTTCTATCAGTGCCAATTTGGCTCTTTTCCACTCCTTGAGAAAGTTTTGCGAGCACAGAATTCTATTAAAGAAGTTCGTGAAGAAAGATAGGTTTTCTGAGATTAGCAGTCTTATTACCGAGTCCGGCAGGTTATTGCAACCTGGTGCTTTTCCAAGTTTCATTCCATGGCAGGCTATAGACACTTCGTCGGGCGTAAATAGGTAGCAATGGTTTATGTTTGCTGAGTCTTTGCCTGGCGTTGGTCAAATTAGCATTTTGCAAATAAGCAATTCTTTGAAGGTATTAACTTTCTCTTCGGGTGATATTGCGACTCTGGTTGGCACTTTCTTTAACTGTGATTTGACTTAGCTTTTACATTGTCTTTTACTGTTCTGATAACAGTTTTTCTTTCCTCTCTCAGGTTTTCATCTCTTGTTCTTTGAAAGTGTCGGCGTTTTCTTGTGACCTCCAAGATGGCTGTCTGGATGTCACTAACCCAACCTGTGCTTCCATCTTCCGTGTTGTTTGAGTCATAGTGCATATCCGCCACAAAATCGTGGCGAAAGACCTTCTTAACGCATGTTCAGTATACACGGATGGATCAGGCAAAAAACAATTCTATGGCATAGCCTTGTACTGCTAATCGGTCAATTAATTTAACAGTTACAACTAAATCAATTTTAAAAGACATAGTGCCTCTGGGTGTTTGAATTGCTCTTTAAAGGTGTTCCGCCTGTGATTTCAGATAGAAGTTGAAAAATAAGGACGCAGTTATTTATACCAATTTTCTATTATTGAAAACTTTAACTCATAGTGAGAAAATGTGACTTTCACACACGAAATGGTCCATGTTATATAAATGTGCGCAATAGATTGCGATTGGCTGTTGACGATAATTTTGATACAAATGCCTTCTTTTTCTCTTTTGCGTAAATTCTCAGAGCAACCAATTTAAAATCAACATTCTGAACTGTGATTACATTTCAAACTTTAAACTCTAGCTCAAATAAACTTTAAAAATTTACTTTCTCTCTTCGAAGCCCTGATTGTGTGATGACAAGAAATCAAATTGGGTTTCCCGGGAACAAACATTAAGGTGATTTTGTTCGGAGAAAATGGATAAGTATCCAGCGGCGAAAATGTCCTCAAGAGATTGTCAAAGAAAATTTGTGAGACTTTAGAACAAATATGAGAATTACATTGGACACGAAAAATTAGGCATAAATGACTTAAATTTGAACATTACCGGATAAGGAAAATGTCCGCCTATGCAACAATTAACGCAAATATCAGGATGGAACATTTGTAGGAGTAAAATTAAAAGTAAGATACATAAATGCAAACCAAACTAATACTAAGAGAGCAACTATCACCTAAACCTAAAACCGTCAAAGGATCAAAATACTAATGATAAGAAACGAATTTGTTACAGCATGTATAATTTGAACTTGAGGCAATCGTCTATTCCAGCTCTCGGCTTACCTATCCCCACCGCTTCTCGGTTTTCATCTCAATCTGTCAGGTGCCCTGATAATGTTTTGAAAGTCGTTCTAGAATATATCCTTAGCTTCCTGTATATGCAATTTTAGAGACCAAGACTTAACGTAGCGCATCGTCTGAGGTGTCGACGATATATTTCCTCTTACAGATGTTTGATCGATTAAGAGTACTCTCTGTGAACCAACGCCAAAAAAATTCAGATAGCAGTTCCAAAAAAAAACTAATGATGTTTTAATAAGAAATCAAAATAAACCTCCTCGATGAACTATGGGCGATTATTAGCGTCTAGGCCAGTGACGGCTCTACGTATAAAGCAACTGGCCCCACATGTAAAATTGTTACATGTCAAATTAGTATAAAAATATGTAACATATAGAGATCAAATAAAGTCAGCTATTTCACCTTTAATCCTAGATCTATTATGCTAGTCCGTCAAGCTAACTATAATACTACTTACTCGTTTAGATACCTGCATGATTATCGTATGACCCCAGCCCTTTTTCGAGCTGTTAGAGGGAAAATTGAGATTTCGGTAGTCGTATACGTAACTTGATTTTCCCGGGCTGTTTGATGGGATCAATCGTGCTTTATGAACATTTTCACTGGCTTAGCACATTATCAATCAATAAATCGTACTGTATTCTGGCCATCGCTATCGAGAAAACAGTCAAAGGCATTTAAGCAGTGCATTTCAAAACATGCAATAATTTACTTACCTACCTGACTAATCACCTTCTTGATGATAATATACATTAAAACAGTCCCACCCACCCACTCCCACGTCAGAAATATTGGGTTAGGAATTTGTCGGTTATTTTCCTCTTTATATATTTAATAGGAAAAGTTAAAAATCCAGGCAATGTTTACTTCTGATATAACCTTCAAACGTCAGATGAAACACTAAGCCGCCACCCGATGACTTGACAAAATAATTATTGGTTGCCTATTGAGGGATATAATAAATGAAAGGGATACTCTTGGAATGTTGTCAGATGTACATGCTTCTCTAGCGATCCTCGTGCGATTTTGATGTGTTTGCGGACCAAGCCAACAAGAAATAATTGATTGATATGTTACCATCAGTTTGATGTTAAACTACTTAACTGAGCTTTCGCTTGATGTACGCAGACAAGATGATTTGGTGGTTGCGTTGTGTTTCCTAAATTTGGCAACACCCCTCGGGTTGCTTTGCAGCTGGTCCCAACCAAGACGCAGGCTCTTGGCTAAAGGTGCATTTAGGCATGAATTATTGCGCCGTGGATTTATGCTTTTAGCAGTTTTGATGTCAGGAGTTTAAAATGGCCGCCGGCCGGAATGAAATATTTTCTGTTTCTTTGGTCATTGTGGATAATGGTTTTGTCGTCGGTTTTCTTTATCCTGCCATCCATACATAATATCATACTGCTTTAGGTACCTTTTATTGCATATTGAAGATCTTATTAAATTTGGTGGCAACAATCTGGTTGTATTTCACGTGTCTTGCAGGACAATGTAAAGCTGGCCTATTGGTCGATTTTTTTCTGGCCCTCAAACATTGAAATTGGCGTTCGAGGTGGACGATTTTGACTTGACCTCGTTCTCTTTCTTGGTAAACCCTCCAAAGAGGAGGTAGTGCGCAAGCCTGATGAAAAGTTTAAGAATTTCTTATTCGCCCTTATTTCGGGCTAAGAGAAGTTGGCATAGTTACTAGTCTGGTGTAGTAAATTATTTGAGTGTGGATTGGTTAGATTTTGCCTGAAGTCAAGATTTCTTTTGGTAACTGGCCACGTGCGGAGGATTCCGGAACAAAATACGCCGTTTCCTTCCTCAAGGGGTACCTGTAGGAGAGAGCCTTGCTCCCATTCGTCATCTCTATCAAAAACCCTACGTAGCTAGGGTTTTTTTTATCTGGAACTATTTTTATCTTGAGTATTTTTACTTGGAGCAAGAGTTTTTATCTGGAGCTATTTTTATATGGAGCAAGTTTTTTTTTATTTAGAGCAAGTCTTATTTGGAGCGAGATTAAGCAGCTAACCAAGTAGCTACCAGTCAATACAGTTGATTGCGTTTTGGTACCGACTGCAGCCATAGAGGTAGGGGCATTACCTGAATTGCCACTGAGGCGCATAGCAACCTACGTTCAGAAGGCCGGAGGTGATGTTGGCAGAGACTAAATGAGATAAGTCTAGCTTAAGTTTATATGTACACAGAACACTCGTGATCTTTCTACATAATGGGTTTGGCGTGTTATTAATATTTTCCAGTTTCGTATTAGATTGCGTGTTTTATTTCTTTCTGCATCGTACTGATATAGATATCTCGGAACTGTTTAGGTGTAAGCACGGCTTGCCAATGCTAATCTAATAACTGTTATATTTTCTAGTGTGGTTCAATTAATGCTCATAGTTTTTTATGCTATATTTCATTATTCTTACAATTTAATTAGTAAATGGCAAACATTGTCGTTCCGACTGATTAATTGTCTGATTATAATAATTTTACATAACGGTATTTCGTTAACTGAATCATTAAGGTTTATTTATGTACAACTGCGACACGTATACCATGGTAGATGCGCACGAAGTTTAGTAGCAATAGGTATTATACTGATAACTTATATTTTTAGTTGATGTGACGATAGATACCTTATGCATATTGCGTTTATCATCAATTAGTTGGAATTGATTTTGGATCTTTCGTAATCATTCATTATGTTATATTGTTACATCTGATATGATCTAGTTCAATGTTTGTGAGCATACATCAAGTTATTATTTGTTTCCAATTGAGCTCTTTTACATTTTTTTAAATATTTATATCATTTTGTTTATTGAAAGAAACATGATAACACGTTAACGTCAAAACTAACAAGCGCCCAATAAACGTAAACCTGCACGAACATTACCGTTATTTGCTCTGAAATACATCAACCAAACAAGCGTAGTTATAGTCATTTGATTTTGAATCGCCCTTAAGGATTCTTAAGACCGAGGATCTTCTAGTTTGGGTCTGCGGATTTAGTTATTTCAAACTGGTGGCGCCCTGGTCAAAGTAAATAATTGACCCACTCCCACGCCGACGAGCAATTCGGAGCACATGTTTCAGTAGCCGCATCCTTAAGGGTAGGTAACATCTTATATATTTTATATTGCATTTACGCTTTACGCGCAACAAAATTACAAATCAATCTGAAATTTTCAAATAATTGCATCAAGTTTTTCTTATTAAAGTTAAAAGGTAAGCAAGTAAAGATTTTAATTAAAAACAAACCTAACACCGGAGAGTCGTGTTTGCAATACCCGGCTCCGGAGTGGAGTCGTAGAGCGCCACCAGTTCTTACCAACTAAACTGGAAAAACTCCGCTGGTGTTGTACGGGGTTGCTAGGCACGCTTATCAAACAAAGAAACTCAATCTTAACTTAACAAGAAAATACAATCTAAATTTACGGATCAATTTATTAGCTTCTAGGTTTTTTTTTTTCTCAGCAGCAACAATCTTACAGTAAATTTTTTTGCAATTTAAAGGCTACAAGGATTTTTATTTATAAGAATATTTTAGAAAATATATTATAGAATATTTATGAAATTGTTGAATCTAACAGGCGAATATATGTCAAAAGACTGTTAAGTAATTAATAATAATGGTACAATATGATGATTGTACTGAGACCAATTCTATTGTTAACTCGGTATTGCATGCCTTACACCTAAATGCTCTAAACACTACAATCCGAAGTGATCACTTTGGTTTACCTAAGCTTATTACATATACGTATGCGTGCGCTAGTAGCTGCACCAATTATAAATGTAGCGATAATAATATCAATTGATAAAAGGCCACAATAATTATATCAATCGACCAGATAAACAAATTAATAAATTAAGAATAAAGTTAATGAAAACTATCTTAAAGCTTGGTTGTCAATGCTTGATTTATATTTAAAGATTAAGAGCGATTATATCAATCGGTCAGAAAAATAAATAAACAAATAAATTGAATCTATCTTAAAGCTTGACCGACAAGATTAGATTTATATTTAAATATTAAAAAAAAAACGATTATCAATTGACAAGAAAAAAATAAATGATTAAATAAACTTAAGCTATCTTAAAGCTTGGCCGACAAGACTAAATTTATATTTAAATATTAGAAACGATTATTAATTGGCAGGAAAAATATCATATATAATTAGAACCTAGGTAACGAAACCCCATTAGATCCGGTTCGTCAAGCTCAGTTGTGGAGGTAGGAAGTACCTCTGGTGGAGGCACCGGGCACTTGTAGCAAAACCCAGGTACTGCTTTATTAACCCAATTCTTAAAAATATAGAACGGCCAGCAAACAGAATTAATGTAATATAAATTAAGCAAAGTTAAACTAATAACATAGTATCCTATTTTAGTAATTTGATCAAACCTAAGCGATCTGTGGTTTGCTTATCAAATAAAATAAATATACTCACCAAGTGCCTGAGGGCTACATAAGAGAAAGGGATTACCAAAACAGCTACTCAAGGCCACAACAGTGTTATAAAACCAAGTACAAATATATCATTAACCTATATGTAGAACAAAATTAATTTACATTAATAAATGCGGCAATCTTAAGCTTATTGACAACAAATCGAATCAATAAATTTAGAATTAATTAGCCGAAGAGGTCAATACTCAATAATTCTTACCGCAAAACCTTTGGTTTCTAAATGGAACATATAAAATGAACTTTAAAATATTTTACACTGATCAAATCAGACTGTTACATAATGTTTATGTAAATATTATAAATATAAAACGTGTTTTAACTAATTTCCAATCATAAAAGTATAAAAATACAATCAAAGCTTAAAATATTATATTTTAAACGCTCAAATCGTTGGCCGACCGCATAATATGCATACATTGCCGGTATAGTACTACGCAGCGAATTTTAGTAGTCGTATGAGGCGCACAATTTTGTGCTTGTATGGGTATTATTTTTAGCAGTAGCTTGCATGTTGTCTTTGTTTTTGAACAGGGACTTGTTATTTAAAACTTTATTTTTTTTAAACATAAGAAAACAAACCAGAAGTGATTGATAAATGAATGATTCTATTATTTTATGGTGTATTATAAAATTTAAGATCCAACAACCAAAACAAAAAATAGGTAGGTTCAACAATCCTTTGTTTGATAGTATTAGCGGTAGGTGCCTATTTGAAAAATGGCAACGTTTTATTGTCAACTTCCTCATCTTATTTTTTTTCTCTTTTCTTCTTGATGGGTCAAGTGTCGTGTCAGGTGTCAGGTCGTCAAAAACATATTCCTAATTAAAATTAGATCACGTCGATCATGACCGTTACGATTGATTGGCACCTCAAAAATTTTTCGCATTTGCCTCACCTCACAGTAAAGCCGCGAGACACCACTGGTTTCTGAAGTAGCGACTTGATCTTTTGTGCAATACCACCAAAATTTTTGAAATTATCATTTCACTGCAAATATTGAAATTATATGGCAAATTTTCTGCTTTTAATGAAATGAAGTTCGTCTTTTTTTTGTTGGCGTTCGCCGCATCATGCAAAAGTACAAGCATGCAATTAGATTGTGGATGAATTCTGATTAAATTGCTTTATGTTACATATTGATAGGATGTAGACTGAAATAAATTGAAAATTGTTCAAGAAGAAGGAAGTGGAGTAATGATATGTTTATATTAAAAGTGAGAATATCAGATCGATCATGGGAAAGCGAAAGCTACCTGTTTCTATTGTGATAAAAGCGCTCACTCTTCCGTTTCTGGATTTCGGGTAGAAACATCCGCTCTCTGAACTATGTTAAAAAATTCACTACCAGCCAGGATGTCATAGAATATTGCAATAAATATCGTAGCATATATAGGCTGCCAAAATCTCTCACTATAATACCAGACTCTCTAAATGAAAAAAAGGCAAAAGGAAAGTTGGGCCATAATTAATAGCTTCCGAAATTTTAAGCCATCTCACAATGGTCCTAGTATTGATCCAGAACACCTCAATAAGTTTTATTGTAATATAGCAAATTATCTTACAAAGGATTTGTCACCTAAATCTGACCCGTTGTCGTATCTCGGAAATATATCTACCATTGGCTCATTTGGCTTTGTCGAAACATATAGACAGGAGATTGTGGAGGTTATTTCTGAGATAAAAAACAAAAAATCGTGTGGAGACGATAAAATATCTGCCGAAGTTTTTTCGCAGCTACCTGATAGCGCTCTGGATGCGCTCTCTGCTTGTGTCAATGAGTCTTGGTGGAAGGGAGTGTTTCCTGCTTGCCTGAAGTCGTCCTTGGTGATCCCACTATTTAAGGGTGGTGACTCGGAAGACCCATCTAATTACCGCCCTGTCTCTCTACTCCCAACTCTATCTAAAGTTATAGAGAAACTTATAAAGGAAAGAATCTGGAACTACCTTCAGTCCTTCAACCTAATAACTGAGAAGCAATTTGGGTTTCAAATACCGAA
>JAEQML010080815.1:0-11453 GCA_016904865.1 Pissodes strobi | reverse complement strand
TTGTTTATTTACGTTCTGTACAAAAAGGCGAGCTACATAGCTTATATTTAACGCCGTAAAAACTGCAGGGTTCGGAAACCCAGCAGGTTAAACGGAAGATGGACGAGGGGGAAGACACCGATTCGTCCCTCCTCTCCTTCACGTCATCGGATAATGTCGACCCCTTGAAGAAAATACAATATATCAGAACAAAACTCTCGATTTATCACGGTAAATGTAATTCCTGTGACATGTACGTGAAATATCTGCGAAAAGTACCACCGGAAATTTCGCGGGAATCTTTTTCACTTAATATGAACAAGGCAATCGAACATCTGCAAGTTGTACACGACCTGGTAAGAGTTCGAAAACCAAAAAGAACACCGAAATCGAAATCGCCAGTGTCGCATTATCACCAAACAAAGGACGCGCAAGAATTATCAGATAAATCGTTACAAAAAACTACGTCCACAACTGGGGAACACAGTCCTAATGCCTCGATGGAATTAGAACATTCAACGGATAGTGGTATGAATAGAGCCCCTAATGTAGATAAAGACGGCTTTAAAACTCCGTTTAAGACTATTTCCCTTAAAAAAGCTTTTGTTGCAAAGCCTTTAGATACTGGCATTGATGCACCAATCATTGAACTTCGAAATAGGTTTGATAATCTCCCTAGAAATGTGGACGCTGAAACCAGCGATATAGAAAGCACAACTTCAACGTATGCGCCGACTACAAGCCGTAGGCCAAAAGCTAAGACAGCAATTAGAAGAAGCACAAACACCAAAACGCCCCAAAAACAACAGGAGGAAGCAAAAAAGATAGAAAAACCACCCCCAATAGTAATTAGATCCAAGATAGGCACCCACCAAGTTCTAGTAGACACACTGAAGACCCTACATATCGACAAATATCAAGTCAAATATGCGAGGTATTCCACAATTATCTATTGTGATCTAACTAGGGACTGGTTGACACTAAAGAGAACCCTCGACGGAGAAAATGTGGAATACCACACTTATGCAGAGAGGAATATGAAAACTCACGCCTTCGTATTAAAGGGTTTGGATGGCGAGATTTCAATCACTGAAATAAAGCATGAACTAAAAGAAGAATGGAACATCGATGCAAAGGCTGTGTATCTAATGAAGAAAATACGAGATCCGTTATTTCTCGTAGTTGTAAATAATCAATACACAGTCAAAAGACTCAATCAAGAGTGTAAAACACTATTTAATGTAAGGATTCTATGGGAAAACCGGAAAACCAGCAAAGTAATTATACAATGCAAAAGATGCCAAGGGCTAGGTCATGCAGCTACATATTGCAAACGCGATTTAAAATGCAACAGGTGTGCTCAAAACCACGAAATTATTAATTGTGATTCGCAAACAATGAAATGTGCGAACTGTGGCGGAGAACATCGCTCAATCGACGAACAATGCCCTGTCTATTTGTTTAGGCTCAAACAAATAGAGCCTAAAACAATCCAAAGAGACCGATCTCAATTTGTTCCTGCCCCACCACCGGTGAAGCCCGCCTGGCGGGACAGAAGGCAACTTTCTGGTGATTTTATCCCGGCTGGATCGCATGCCAACTTGCAGACAAGATGCGAGGTAAACCCGCAGGGCCTAGAACAGGTTACCGATCCACCTCCAGGACCTTCTGCCGTCTCCTACCATCGAGAATTCCCGGAAATGCCTAATAGAAATAAATCAAACAAAAATGTAAGTAGTGTGCCAAGTCTGAGTACCAATTTCCATGAAATTAATGAAAAAATTAATCAAATTACCACTTTAGTCAATTTAGACGAGCTATTAAAAGCTCTAGATAGATATTTAAATATTTTAATTTCATGTAATGGAAACAAAGTGGCTGTTATGCAGCAATCTATTCGATTCTTTACAGAGGAGCTTAATAACTTTGACTTCTAAATGCCCAAAATCTTGGCATGGAACTGCAATAGTATTAAATCTAAGATAGGGGAATTGTCTTATTTTTTACTAAATAATAACTATCAAATTGTTTTTCTTATAGAAACAAAATTAGGACAACTGGACAAACTGAAATTTACGGGTTATACGGTCGAACGAGCCGATAGGCCGACTGGACGTGGCGGTGGCGTGGCCTGCCTAATTCATAGGTCGATTCCATACAAAAGAATATTGGGGCTTAGAACCATAGTAGAGCACGTCTGCCCGCAGACAGAGGATGACCTATGGATTAGTGGGGGCTACGCACCGCCAAATCTCGCGTTTACGCAGGATGATATTGCAGTGTTTTTTCCTCGGAATTTCAGAGGGATACTGATGGGTGACTTCAATGCTAAACATATTAATTGGAGAAATCACAGACTGAACAGAAATGGGCATATGTTAAATGACTATATCATTAATAATCCCGCGCTTCAACTACATGTTACGGATAACCCTACGCATTATTCACACCATACCAGGCCAACTTATATAGATTTAGCCATTAGTAAAGGCATTAATAATTTGACAAATCTACAAGCTCTTAATGAATTAAATTCAGACCACTTGCCCATCGAAATATCAGTGAATAATATTACAAATACACAAGTAGCAACAGTGTTTTCTTACAAGGATTTCAATTGGCGAACATTTCGAGAACGATTAAACCAGATAACGAATGTCCCTAGGCAAATTGAATCAATTGACGACCTAGAAAACAAGGTCAGAATTTTGACTAGGAATATTCAAGAAACCAGGAACGCATTAGTTCCTAAAATGCGCGTTAAAAACAGAATAAAGCCCTTGCCAAACTATATAGTAGAAATTATAAATTATAGAAATAGAGTTAGGAATAGGTGGCATAGGACGCATACTGATGTAGACAGACTCATTGTAAATAGTTTAAGTAACACGATTAAATCCTTAATTAGTAAACATAAGGAAACCTGTTGGGTACAATATATAAATAGCTTAAGCGCTTCAAACAACTCCCTGTGGAGGCTGGCAAAAAACCTTCGCAAAGATGGGCATTCAATGCCTTCTTTAATTGACAACGACGGTCAAGAAAAAATTAAAGATATAGAAAAAACAGAAATTCTTACTACATACTTACAAACTGTACATAATATGCCGCCGGACAACACGCCTATTCAAACGGCTATATCCGAATCTGTTGCAGCCTTCAAACGTTTTAAATATCCTATCCCACCACGAAAGTTAAAGTCACTTTTAATAACGCCACGCAACGTAGCTACTACTATTAGCAGATTGCCACATAATAAAGCGCCCGGGCCTGATACTTTAACTTATAATTTGATCAAAAACATGCCTCGTAAGTCTATAGTTCAATTCACTCATATTATTAATGCGATAGTAAGACTACAATACTTCCCGCAAACGTGGAAACACGCAAACGTGGTCATGCTACATAAACCGGGTAAAGACCCCAAGCTCCCACAATCCTACCGTCCAATTTCCCTCCTAAACACCCTTAGTAAAGTCGCCGAAAAACTTATATTAAGTAAAATATCAATAACAGTTGAAAATCTAAATATCTTACCACCTGAACAATTTGGCTTTAGGCAAGGCCATAGCACGGATATGCAGGCCGCACGAATAGTGCAAAACATATTCGAAGGTTTTAATTCCGAGCAAATCACGGTTATGCTGTTGTTAGACATAGAACGTGCATTTGACAGAGTGTGGCATGAGGGGCTGGTATATAAACTGTACGCAGTGTGTGGTATGCCACTCTGTACGGTAGCCTTGATTGCCTCATACCTCTCAGATAGAACATTTAGCGTTAAAGTAAACAAATCAATTTCAAGCCAAAAAGTCATAAGAGCCGGAGTCCCGCAGGGAACTGTGCTCTCCCCACACCTTTTCAACTGGTATATATCTGATATTCCCAAAATCCCAATTACTGACCTCTCGCTGTACGCAGACGACACGGCTATAATGGCCAAGTCGTACTACGCACAGGCAGCGAAAGGTCGGCTAGCCTATCACTTAACAAAACTCATACCTTATTACGATTCTTGGAAAATTGACATAAATCCTTCTAAAACAGAGTTAGCGGTCTTTACCCGGAAGTTCACTAACCATAGGATCACATCCATAAGCATTAACGGACAAGCAGTATTCCCAAAACAGACTGTTAAATATCTAGGCATAACCCTAGATGAACGACTTAAATTTCACAAACATGTAACGCAAGCGCTAAGAAAAGCTTTCTACATCAGCCATCAGCTGCACATGATATCTAAGCCTAGATCAATCCTTAGTCCCAAAAACAAGGTAATCTTATACAAAAGCATAGTGCGTCCGGCAATGCTGTATGGTTCGGCGGTGTGGTGCCAGGCAAGCGCTACACAGAGGCAAAGACTACAAAGAGTCCAAAATCGCTTCCTTAGAGGAGCTTTCTCCGCTCCGAGAGCTACCAGAATACGTGACTTGCATAATATGGCTAGCATTGAAACCATCAGTGACCACATCGACGCTACTGCAAATAAATTCTATAAATTCCGTCTCACCAAATCACAGTTGACCAGAAACCTAACTAATATTAGATACAGCCAACATGTAAATATTAAGCACGGTCCAATATATAAAAACCTTCCGATATTCTTCGAAGAATTGGAGCCACCTTAGTTTGAAATAAATGTAAATACAAATTTAAATATTAAACAAACAAGGAAAGCTGACAGATTCCTCCGAGGCACGGGGGAACCAGCCAGTTCCACTTGTAATTAAATGTAAAAATACTGTACATATATAGCAATAAGAGGTTTTAAGATCAAGCATAAGGTCATTGACCCTAAATATACAAACCAAAGAAATATTAAAGAGGTTTTTTGTTCAACTTTTTCCTCTAAAAACTCCTTAACTGTACATATTGCCTTAATCTTACGTAACTGAACTATACCTAGGTCTATTACAGATACATCTATATAAGGAGTTAGAACTCCAGGAAATGGTACGATTTGATGCACTACATATGCAATATATTTAAGTAATGGCCGTCATCAGCCAACCTCTGGGCACGGCACATATAACAACCAGCAATATCACATCTTCTTTTTTCGCATCTGCGCAAGTCCGCGCGCAAGATATTCCTTGGTAGGAAATCCGCCAAACTGCCGCCAGCGGCGTCGTGTTTTTACGACTGTTTTATTTTATTGCTATTGGAGTTAAATCGAAACCATAGGCGTGTATTTGTCAAATAATTGACATTGTGAGAGACGAACTTTGTTTATGACATTGTGTAATGCAAAAAGCCATGGTGTTTAAGCAATAAGAACTTGTACAAACCAGAGATATTCTTCCAAGAAGAGCTTCTTTAGATTTCCTGCTCATACAACAAGGTAGACATATATTTCATAACCCATTGATATTTGAAATTTTATATTACGACTCTGTTAAAGGAAAATCATACTTATATATATTTCAAATCCAGCCCTGACTTTTCCTACCCAACTGACATTAGCAAGGTCAAATTTAATTTTTTGCCTGACAGGTTGAGTAATATTGCTGGCTGTTATATGTGCCGTGCTCTGGGTGTACTAATGCATCCCTGTTTCTTATTATATAAGTAGGGGAAGAATGCGCACATAATAGATTAGATATAAGCATGACATGTAAACTTAAAGATAGAAAATAAATGCTTTATTATTATTATTTTTGGGTTTAGGTTCGTTTGAAAAAAAGAACTTTTCAGATTGACGTTTCGCCCGCTGTTTCAGGCATTTTCAAAATTTTTAATAATCTAAAACAGGTCATTGTACAAATTAGACTTAATAAAAAAGAGATTTAGACATTTTTACAACATTAAACGAGTGGATATAAATCAAAACATGTAGACATACAAACAAACAATTATAGTCAAAAACGGCACAACGATTACTTTAAAAAGGAAACATACCTTGAAAACAAAACAACTGCACCTTATAGCGGCAGATCACACAATGTATGCGGAATGCTTGTTATCATTTTAATTCCTAAACGGTAATTTTTTCTCACGCAAAACATATCGATTCGTTCTCCTTAAAGAAACAATAATATTTTTGATTTTGCTTAAAATTTGCCGTTTAAAATACAACACGATTACATGACACAAGTAGAGAATGTACCACTTTAATTTTTGCCTATTATGTTATTATAAATATTACTGAGTCCTCCAATATCAGTACGGTCATTTATCGCATTTTTATCTTTTTTTATTTCTATCATTTCTTTTATAATTAGTTTTTGATAATCATGGTCTTTGTTTAAAATTTGAGTTTTATTAAAGTTAAAGCAATGTTTCTCGTTTTTTTGATGTTTATCGAGAGCTGTATGCGCATTTTTCGTGTACTTATGTCCGTTTAGTCTGTTTTTCAGTAATTGGCTCGTCATTCCTATGTAAGTGCTTGGGCAGTTTTCGCAAGGGATGGAATAGACAATATTTGAGTTCTTCATAACCGGTGTTTTAGGTTTTAATTTAGTATAAAGGGAATTTAACAAATTATGTGATTTGTGACATACAACTATGTTATACTTCCTCAAGGAATATTTATTTTTTTCGGAGAGGCCATTTATATAAGGAATTGCTACATATTTGTTATCTTCTTGTTGAGAATAGTTATTTTGTTTTCTTGCACTAGGGTAACTATTGTAGTGCTTATAAATTCTTTTTTTTATTATTTGATTTATATCGTTTATCTTAAACCCATTTATTATTAAGGTCTCCTTCACTTTGTCTAGTGTCTGGTCGAAATTCGGGAGAAGTCAAGGAGATAGCCCGGTCAGTTAAGCCAATGATAACACTAATTTTTTGAGACAGAGTGGTTAGAATTATAATTCACATATCTTCCTGACCAAGTTGGTTTTGTGTACCATTTAGTTAAGATGTTATTATTTTGTCGAATTAGTGTTAAGTCTAAGAAATTAATTGTATTATTTTTCTCGATTTCCGATGCGAATTGGAGCTTGTTGTGGAAGTTATTAAACATAGTGAGAATTTCGTCTGTTTTTGTGCAAGGAACTGATTCTATGAAATTATTTTTGGATAGCGTGGTATGTTCTTTTAATAAATCCCATTTTACCTTGAGTACTAATTATTTTCAATACAAAGACTTATTTTACAAACAATTGGATGGTTGTGCTATGGGCTCTCCTATATCCTCGACAATTGCACAGTTAGTCATGGAATACTTAGAGGAGAAAGTCATAGAGAGCTTGGACTTTGATCTTATATTTTTCAAACGATTTGTTGATGATTGTCTTATGGCCGTACCTTGCACAAAAACAGACGAAATTCTCACTATGTTTAATAACTTCCACAACAAGCTCCAATTCGCATCGGAAATCGAGAAAAATAATACAATTAAGAGGATTGTTCAGTGACTATTATATTGGGAACACGGCATATAATGCTACGGGAAAATGGCTGCGTTAAATTCATTGAAAATTTGGGAATATCTTAGAAATATAATACTTTTCATCGCTGTGTCGTTAAAATTTTCGAAAACTTCAGATTTTTTTTTTAATTTTAGAAAAAAAATATTTGTGTAAAAAATCTTCCTCTACCGACATTCTTTGAAGTATTTAATGGATAATCTACCAGTTGGATTTGCCATTTTTCTTTCACTTTTTTCATAAAATTATATAAGGTGATTTTGAGAAACAATCATAATAACTTCAGTAGTCGTGCACAAACTGGCAATAGCGCATTGCCGCCCGTGAACGCAAGAATTTTCGAACTGCGACCTGTCAATCAGAACAGCGTCGGCTTTAGTACGTGTTCTGGATCGTGTGCAAGTTTATTTTAAAGACTATTTTATAAACATTTGTCTCAACTTTATTACGGTGATTGTTAATTTTTGAATAAGCAGTTAAGAAAAAAGGTATATTAGTTTTGTTTTGTCTCATATTTTTTGGGTCTAGACAAATCGGCAAATTTTTTTAACAGATCATTTTAGCATGCATAAAGTTTAACATAATTTTCTTTAAAAAAATATTGCTTTGATCGTATGATTTTGTTAGGTTAGGTATCTCGGGTTAGATTTACACATTTATGTTTTATTTTGTTAACTATCGTGACATGTGAGGTTTGGGATTGATTATACAATGTCGCCGTGCTAGGCTTCTAACTTTTTTTTCTATTACATAGGTAGGTTTTTAGGTTTTTGATGTAAAACTTCTTTAGCGAGGGTAAAGTCAGAAAAAAAATGCTTATCAAAGTGAAACGCAAATGAAACTTTAATTAAGCATGTTCCAGTATAGCTAGAGGGTAATTTTCAGGACATGTAGCCGGGGTAAAATGAGGATCCTGGACGAAAACTGGACCCCGTACCACCCTCCGTTCGGTCAGGAGAGGGGGTGGGAGAATAAAAACTAAAATAATTAATTTCGTTTTCCGGGGAAGAAAAGGTGAAGGAGTTCAGGTACGGTCGGGGATGGCAGAAAAATAATTTTTTTTCGAAAAATGGGAAAAAACTGGAAAAAACTTAAAAAATTTTCGGAAATTTAATAAAAGTATTATAAAACGAAATAAGAAACAAAAATTAATAAGAAAAAAAAATAATAAAAAAAGGAGTTAGAGAAACGCGGTTTTCAGCGAAAAAACGGTGAAAAAAGGAAAAGAAAATTAAATAAAAGTGTCGAAACCGGGAGCAACCACTTATTCGAAATTCGTTGCCTATATTCTGGCGTTAGAAAGAACACGTTTTACACTAATGGTTACAGACAGCCTGCAAAACACATTCCCGTCACAGATACCGCCTGACGTGCGTTGTTTAATGTTCACATTTGTAACGTTTACATTAGAATGCCTAATATTACACTTCACGCATAGCCCTTCGCTCGCCCACAGGGGCGCAACTAAACAAAACTAACCCAAGGCATACCCAAAGTCAAGAAAAAAACTTTTTACAAATATAACCTCAAGAAAATAAAAAATGGGATTAAAACTAACTGTAAAAATCAACGCGAGCGAAGCCGCCTGTAAAAGTGTCCTATGTCTTTTACTCTACTCTTTGAAAATATCTGTACAAAAAAACAAACAAACAAACACATTCGCATTTGAAGGGTACCGGGGAAAAACGATCTAAGCGCCATTTCCATATGAAACTTTTTTATTATTAATTTCACAGAAAATTTTATTCTTGATAAAAGATGGTGCTTGGAAAAAAACTAATTTTGACAATGGTAAATTAGGGATAAGTTATACAGGGTACTTAAAAAATACAAAAATGATAGTTAAAAAAACAAAAACTTTGGAATATCGGAAAACCTTCTACAGAAAAAATAAAGCTCCTATTAAGATAAAAATAAAAGTCTAATACCATTTTTTCCAAAAGTGCATCGTTGCGGAGAAAATCCATGTCAATTATTGAAAAACCCTTCTTTTTCTTAATTTTGTCCTTATTTTTTTCAGCAACGATGCACTTTTGAAAATAATGTTATTTGACTTTTATTTTTATCTTAATATTAATAGCAGCTTTATTTTTTCTGTAGAAAGTTTGCCGATATTCCAAAGTTTTTGTTTTTTTAACCATCATTTTTGTATTTTTAAGGACCCTGTATAACTTATTCTTAATTTAGCATTGTCAAAATTAGTTTTTTTCCAAGCACCCAACTTTTATCAAGAATAAAATTTTCTGTGAAATCAAAAAAAAAAAGTTTCCTATGGAAATGGCGCTTAGATCGTTTTTCCCCTGTACCCTTCATTTACAATATTAGTTATTCGCATTTATAATATTAGTTAGGATTCTTTAATAATACTTACTGGCAGTTCCAGTCTGAGTGGATTAATTTACTGCACAAATTCGACACGAAGATATAATGCCACCAGGAAATAACATCAACCTATGGACACCGCCACCGGTTATTCACTACCGCTATTTTGGGGCGGCATCCTCTGACTTGGGAAAGTCAATAATCAAATTTTGCAAATTTTAGAAGAGGGCCATGACGCAATATTGTTTTAAACGCCTGGGCATCTGAATAATACTTTTGACAGTTCGTTTAATTTAAAATATGCTTTTTATCGTCTAAAATCCGTTTAAAAACCATTTTAGATTGCAAAATTGTATAAAAATCCGAAATTTCCGGACTTTTTAGGTCGATAGTCGTGGATTTTGAAGCGTAAATTGATTTTAAATTCAACCGTCTATTAAAAATAAGCTGTGCTATGGATCCAAATACACTGCGAATATAATATAATGAAAATCTAATACCGCCCTAGCGGCTACCTTTTTAGAAGCGCCATTTGAGTCGTTGCAATCGCGGCCGTCCTGGATTAGCTTACTCCTCAATGCGTACGAGTTGTAATAGGTTTGTTCTAGCATGACATTTCGGATGGTTTGAAGCCATCCGGAGTTTGCGCATAGCGATATAAGCGTCGCTTTTATTGCTATGCGCAAACTCCGGATGGCTTCAAACCGTCCGAAATTTCATGCTAGAACAAACCTAATGTCACATCGGTTTACACATTCCGTCCCCACATTTCCGACCCCACATTTCCGTCCAATTTGCCAAGATTTACCTTCATACCGCCGCGTAAGATGTTTACACATCAAAATTGTTTTATAGAATGATTCTACACATGAATACCAACGTAACATTTTTTCCCTGCGGAATTTCCAGAAAAAAAGAAAAACTGTCTGATTTGGCTCAAAGCTTGGTCTCGAGTCTCATTTAATGCGCCGAAGGCACCCGCAAAAAAGGAGGTCTGTTTGGCCTTTGATCAGTTTGAGTTTAAAAAACCTGACAATGTTGGACTTTAGAAGAGCCGAAACCGAAATCAGTTACAAAAAATTGTTGATGTGTAAACATCTTACGCGGCGGTATGAGGGTAAATCACGGCAAATGGGACAAATTTGGGGATGAAAATGTGGGGACGGAAATGTGGGGACGGAATGTGTAAACCGATGTAACATTATAACCTGTGCGCATTGAGGAGCAAGCTAATCCAGGACGGCCGCGATTGCAACGACTCAAATGGCGCTTCTAAAAAGCTAGTCGCTAGGGCGGTATTAGATTTTCATTATATTATATTCGCAGTGTATTTGGATCCATAGCACAGCTTATTTTTAATAGACGGTTGAAGTTAAAATCAATTTACGCTTCAAAATCCACGACTATCGTCCTAAAAAAGTCCGGAAATTTCGGATTTTTATACAGTTTTGCCATCTAAAATCTTTTTTAGACGGATTTTAGACGATAAAAAAGCATATTTTAAGTCAAACGAACTGTTAAAAGTATTATTCATATGCCCAGACGTTTAAAACAATATTGAGTCATGGCCCTCTTCTAAAATTTGCAAAATTTGGTTATTGACTTTCCCAAATCAAAGGATGCCGCCCCAAGATGACTAACTGGTAGTGAATAAGCTGCGTCCATAGGTTCAGTGGCGCACTCAGGGGGGCCATCGGGCCAGGGCTCCCCCCCAGACTAGAAAATTCAGGATCAAAAATTATTTGAAACTACACATATGCATCGACTCATCGACAGCGA
>MU197024.1:823-11454 GCA_016904865.1 Pissodes strobi | reverse complement strand
GAGTGGGGGGCAAAACATTATTTATAGCAAAAACGTACTTAGTTGATCATGAATCACTCTCTCAAGCACTTTGGATAAACAAGGCAGGATACATATAGGTCGAAACTCAGAAAAAAATTTAGTGTGTGCTTAAGACCGCACGACAGAAGTGAAAACTTCAACAGGCGGGGTCATCGTTTGTCAGAATTTCGATCCGAGCTTTCGTTGCACAGATACGGGCAAAAACGGTTTCTCCCCAAAATCAGGGGATGTACCCCGGTACATCCCTTGAAAATTTCGGTCCTCTACCTATCGGGAACATGCCAGTATAAGGAGCGTTACGTTACATATCCGAGCATGACGCGGGATGCGTGACGGCTCGGCCTCATTCAACCCACACAAAAAAAAATTTGCAAAACGCGCCTAAAGAAGTTTTCACTTTTCACTTCAAAAATTTTCGGACTAGAGACTTTCGGAATGGGCAACACATTCGCAAACTTCCATGCCGATGGAAAGGTAGATGTAGCAAGACATTTATTTAATATGGAAGTTATATAAGGAGTGAGGTAAGGAGTAACGCAGGAAATCATCCTTTTGTCTATCTCATCAGGTCCCGCAGCATTTGTTTTGATCTTAAAAATAATTTTTTTGACGGTGTCCTCATCAACCTCAGAAAAAGCGAAATCCTCTGCATTTATGCTAAAGCGACCGTTTCTATACCTATCTAAAATTGTATTGTCGACAGTTAAATCAACTGGGGATGCTGCCAAGAAAGTGCTCAGCAAACTTCGATGGAGTACCCATATTTAAAGGTTGTGACCTAGATGAAACATCAATATTAAAGTTCTTAGCTGTATTCCAGAAACTCTTGGGATCAAGTTGAAACTTATGCTGTAGGTATGCCGAAGATCTGTATATTCTTTTCACGCAGCATCCGTTCTAGTCTTTTTAAATTTAGACAGAGCCTTACCACGCAACTTCATTATAAATCTAAGGTTATCGGTTAACCAAGGCGCAGGTGACTTGGCAAAACGAGAAGATTAATAAGCGCGTGAATATTAAAAACTTCTATTAAATGATCATTAAAGAAATCCACTTGCTCATCAATTGATTCTATCTCATATATCGAATTCCAGTTTACCGTAAACAAATCTTTAATAAAATCATTAAAATTTAAATTTTTATAGTCGCGATATGTTCGAAAAGTTATAGGCGGCCGAGGCTTATGAATTTTTAATTTAGATAAAACCAAGCAGTGGCCTGTTACATCATCCATTCCTATGACATGTGTGTTCAAAGGAAGACTTGGTAAAGACGCAACCAAAATGTCTGTATTATAAGTGATTGTGTGTTTTGAGTAAGACGCGTAGGAGAAGAAACTAGTTGTGTAAGAGAGGTAAGCTGGGAGGAGTGTAGTGGACCGCATAAGAAAACCTGGTATAACGGCTTTTTGAAAGGATACGTCAGTCTTACCGAACATGAATGTCTACGTTACCAAAATGCCAGCTGGAATCATCAACTTGTGAATCTAAAAGTAGCAGACAACGGTTATTTGAATGTTTTTATACCATTAAAAATTCTTATGGGAGTATTTGAAGATTTTAAAAAAATCGTTGTAAACATCCGTCAAGAATTCGTGTTGATCAGGAGCTTCTTAGACACTAATTGCGTTGTCAATGCCAAAACCGCTAAAAAATCTAATATTCGCGTTGATAAAATTGCTTGGAAAATCGAGCACATTCAAGTGGACGATAAATCCAAACTTAAGTTGCTAAATTATGTGGTACAAGGACGTGACTTAGCAATTGCTTTCAGAGGTTGGGAACTTCACGAGTATCCCCTGTTATAACAAACCATGCAATACACTTGGAATGTGAAGGGTGTAAATAAGTTGGAGAAGACGCGTTTTTCAATTTTTGGATTCCAAACTAAACGAAAAAACCAGTGGAAAACAGATGCCAGCAGATTTCATCACTTTTAAGGCATACCTGAATTCTGAAGCTTATCCGTATGATAACTTATTAACGTGAATTACGCCAAGAAGCAAGCTCAAACTCAAACTCAAAATGCTTTTATTCGTCCAAAGATCGTACAATCTTGCTAACAAAGCAGGAAATATAACAATTTTAAAAATAACATACATACATATATACTTAGTCTACCAGTCAAACAGTAAAATAAAATAAAATGAATAAACAAAACAAAGATACATATGCGGAAATAAAATGAAAATTACCAACAAAAATCTAAGTAAGTATCTATACATATCACAGTCAATGTAAGTAAAATTTCAAAATATCAGGCACCCAAGTATCAAAAATTATCCTGAAAATATTCTTGGACATCATAATAAGCTCTCGCAACAAGCAACCTTTTAACTTCCCTCTTAAATATCTTACCATCATAAATCTCTCTTACGCGAGCAGGCAAATGATTGAATAGCAGACGCCCACTAAAAACGACCGAGCTATGAAACTGGGAATGGGCAATGAAATTTTAAATGATCTTCTTGTATTGTGGTTAGTTGCATTTTTGTTTAAAGTGTTTCGATATTTTTTTGTGTACCAGTGATACTGTTTCCAGGATGAATAATGAAGTTAATGTCAAAATGCTGTCTGCAATAAAAAGAGGTTTACATGAATCTCTTGATTTGGATTAATTTATTCATATACCTTAGTGCTCTTTTTTGCATTTGCATTAGCTGTTTAGCACCAGAACTCCAAAGACAAATGCCATATCGTAAATAGGATTCTATTAATGCAAAATATGCTTGTATGGCAATAGTTTTTCCTAAGTTAATGGAAATTGTCTTAAAAGCGAAACAATTCGAAGACAACCTTTGGTTAAGGTGCCTTACATGCTTTTCAAACTTAAGTTTATTGTCAATATATAATCCAAAAAATTTGATAAGAGTTGAATTGTTTAATAAATTATTGTCTAAATACACTGGACCTACAGTGCGTTTAAAAGACATAATATTTGTTTTGGTAATATTAAAACATAATTTGTTTGCATCACACCACATTTTTATCAAAGACAAATCCGAATTAATAATATCTGTCAAGTCTTCCCCGCTTGCACCACTCCACAGAACAGTAGCGTCGTCTGCAAACAAAGTAAATTTTCCCGAAATAGTAAATACAATATCGTTAATATACAGCAAAAATAGAACAGGCCCCAAGACTGAACCCTGGGGAACCCCACACCTTAACTTTTGTAAGAAACTTCATTCATCACCAGATAAAGTCTTTCAAGAAAATTGAAAATAGCATCATTTGTCGAATTATTCTCCAAAAACCCAAATTGCACTGAACTAAGTATGCTATTTCGCTTTGCAAAACTAATAATTCGAATTTTAACGAGCTTCTCTATGATTTTAGATAAAGTTGGTAACAATGCAACTGGTCTGTAATTTGAAGGCAATCCTCATCCCCACCCTTATACAGAGGAATAATATTTGCAGTCTTCAATGTGTCTGGAAAAGTACCCGTCGCAAAAGAAAAATTCACAGTCTCCGCAAGAATCAGTAAAGCATCAACTGGAAGATTACAAAAAAATTTACAACCGCCCTGGTGTTTTGTTATTATTTAATTGATGAATAGTTTTTTTAATCTCATGGACATCGGTGGGTACAAAAAAGAAAGTTTCTGGTACATAAGTATCCTTAATAAAGTTATCAAAATCTATATTATTTTGTATTTGGCTGGATATGCTATCTGCGATAGTGCAGCAAAAATCATTAAGATCGTTAGCTGTCAATTTGCCATGCCTCCCTGTGTTTTATTAGAAGAATAAGAGATTCTATTTCTGTAATACATCTGTTTAGCTGCTTTCACTACCCTATGAAATGTGGATCTATATGCTGAAAAATATCCGACAAAACATGCGTTATGAATGTTATACTTTCTAATGTAATGGAGTGATCTTAAATTCTTGGCTGAGGTCCTAATTCCATTGGTTATCTAGGGTGTTTTTACTTTAAAAGTGTATGTGGAAAGCAGGCATTAAAAATATTTATCAAACAAACGTGAAACTGGGCCAATGGATCATCGAAATTCAACACATTTTCCCACCTCTCCAAAGCAGCCATGTGCGAGAACTTATCATAATTATCCTTCGTAAATAATCTACCCCATCTTTTTGATCTCTCCCTTTTTTCTGGTTTATAGTGAAACAACACCAGACTGCTTCATGATCTGAAAGACCACTATTTATAACACTGGATTTTATTTGTCCTTGATAAAAGTTTGAAATCACATAGTCTATTAGACTTACAGAATGAAACGTTAAGCGGGTCGGTTTATCAACATGAACATTTAGTCCATAAGACGTTATTAAATTTTTAAAAATTTGTGTATTCATATCCACCTTATTGTCTAAGAAGTCTATGTTAAAGTCCCTACAGAGAATTATTTGTGAATTGGAGGGGAGGGCCGAAATAGTTGACTCTAACTTAGCTAAAAAATCGCGCATTCTACTAGATGGCGTTCGATAAACACATAAAATATACATATTTTTACTATGACTATGGACACACAATTCAAAAACAATTTCTTCTTTTTGATTATTAATAGCAGAAATCTTAAACTTATATTCATTACACAAATCCTCACGAATTAAAATACTAGTTCCTCCATATCCACCCAATCTACAAACCATATCTACAACTACATAGTTTGGTAAAATTATCTGTTCATGCGGCCTGAGCCAGTGCTCGCATATTAGCACCATTGAAGGGCAATTTAAACTATCCGCCAAAATACATAAATCATCAAGCTTGTTTCTAATCGACTGAATATTCACTAAAACTAAGGAAAAACTGCTTTTGGTATTGCTGGTTCTAAAAAAGTTTGATCATTATTTAACTCTGAGTGACCTGTGATATCTATTACATCAGAATTGTCAGCAGATTCATTCAGTGTAATGCTATGCTGTGGTTGCTGATCTACAATATTTAGATCTACAACATCTAGATTTAGAATCTCTTTTCTGGGTAATATGGGTAAAAAATAAGATTTTTTAACACACCACTAAACAGAATTATTTTTTTGGATATAAGTTTTGCCACATAAACCAACCTCTTATATTTATTTCCCTTTACTTCATAATTTAGAAGAGATACCACCCCTTCTGATACCCGATTTACTCTATCCAAGAAACATCCAAATTTATGAAAAAAGCTTTTAATTCTCTCGGAAACAGCAAACCCGCAAGCAGCAAGGTGGGTTAGGAATAACAGATTTGTATGTGTGCAATTTTTTACTCGCTCCCAAATAGCTCTCATTTTAGGAATTTTATTCTGTTCAAATTCATTTGTGCCAGCTAGAATAATTACAGAATCTTGTTTAGTAATTATACACTGCACTTGATAGTTATTTTAAAGTTTTTCTGTCAAAAGTCTGTTCAAACCTCTACCAGCTTCATCGCAAAGTATCAATAACTTCCTCTGCTTGGCTTCTCTTCCGTGCTTCGATTCATGCTCGGATGTATTGGCAACACGGAGTATTGGCGACGCTGACGTATCCTTGTTATCAATATTATTTAATTCGTATTGTAGGGTGTTATCTGATGCTTTTGGTAGTTGTAAAATTTGGAGTTGATTGATCTTGTCCTTTAATATTTCAATCTGATCACAGTATTGCTGATTATCTGTTTCTAGAACTCTAATAGAAGTTAGCATACATTCTTTTATTTCCTGAAGTTCTTTTATCTCGGTTCGATTTAAATATTGCTCAGCATTGCATTCTGACTGCAGATTGTACAATTTAAGCTGGATTTCTTTCGCTTCCTTAGAGTAGGCTTGATTGTCTTATTCTAGGGATTCTATTGTGATCACCATATTTTTATTTAAATCAGTAAATTCCTTAAGTTTTATTTCAAGTATTTGCTTTGCAATGCTTGGTCGAGTGTAGTTCAGCTAACGTCTGCTCCTCTTTGCTCCTTATTTCTTTAATTTCTTTTTCCAGATAAGTATTGCGCTGATTTAACTTATTTAATTGTAAAGCAAAAGTATTCTCAGCCTCAGAAACCTCTACTTCAAAAACTTCACTATTTCTCTTCATCCTTTCCATATGTCTATCTTTGTCAATAATCTCTCTTCTAAAAGCCTCAAGTTCGTTTTCCCGATCACCAGATTGCACCTGGCAAGCAGTTGAGCATAAAATTTTGTATCCACCTAGCTTGACAACCTGATGGCATCTGTCCATAGAGCTAGGATGGAAAATGGTGTTGCATTCTATGCAGAAAAAATTTAAAAAAATCTTTGTTTCTGCAACATTTAAAGCATCGTTCCATTACAAATTGATCTTATTCTATTAATTCAATTTAGTTTAATTTAATTATAAAACCTAGTGTCAGCGCCCGCACTATACAGATTTACTTCTGCTAACAATATCTACAGGTGAATCTCACAACCTGATAAGCATACCATTTATTTGAAATTCCATTGGTTTTTTCATCTGAATGGTATTATTATTTTGCTATGAAAAGCGTTAGATTTACGCTATTTACTGTTCTACAACTCACGATTTCGCAAAAATTTCTTGAATAACATGTACTATACACTATCACAATTAAAATGACACCACAAACGCCAATTAAGTTACAAAATATACATAAAATAATTGATTTAAACTGGAGCGAATAACTATAACTGTCTGTACTTATTTATCAATTAGTAAGCAATACTCTACGAAAAGTATGCAATACTCTACGAAATGTATGCCCGATTCCAACAGGGGTACTATTATAAAAATGTTGGACAACCGTGTCTAAAGTCGGAGATTTTCTGACACAGGCACCCGTAGTAGTGGTGGATTGTTGGTATTAAGTTGACACGCTGAAAAGTGGTACAGTGGGCATACGCTTAGAATTGGAAACCAATAAAAATACTCTAGCTGATATTTGTATCTAGTTAATTGTACATAATAAGAAAGTTAAAGACAATCCTCTGACTATGATAATAAAAATAGGAATTTAATGGTACTCCTACTACTTAAAAATGTTACGATTACCACCACCACCACCACTAGCTACAACCATTAGAGTAGAATGGGGCAAAAGGACGCACGTAACATATAATATCAGTACATAAGCCAGAAATATTAATGAAACCAAACGTTTATTTTTTAGCCTAACAGTACAACCTCTTAGGTATAAAGAGTGATATATTTCACTTGAAAATACAAAAAGAGTAACACTTAAAAAAATAAATAGTGAGCCGACTCAAAATGGGATATTTGCCCCACTAGTGGGGTAAAAGTCTCAAACGTGTGGGGCAAAAGTCCCTCACAGATAAACATGAGGTAAACATTATAATAGTAACAAAGACAAAAACTAAAACAAAAAAACAACGAAAACAAATTTCAAATATCATGAAAAAAGTAAAAAAACATGGGAAAATAGATTATTCACAACAGTCGCAAATAAATTTTCCAATATTTTCATAAGCGCTGCACTCCTCGTGCCACCACTTTGAACATTTTTCGCATTGAACCCAATCTTCTATTGGCGGATCGCTATATTTCTCCGAACAACCAGGACATGCAAGTTCATCCGAAAACAAGATGTATGTGGCAAAAGTCCGCGCGGAAAAATGGGATTTTTGCCCCACAAGCCAAAAATATTTTCAAATTTACCGCCATTTTTTACCAAATGAGATTCGTGCAAATTCACTGTGTGTTACATACACTCACATGCCATAGATCATTCCACTAATTGGTTTTTAAAATACAATAATAATCAACGATACAATAGCTTATAAAGTAATTCGCTAAAATTACATGCAAAGCTTATAAAAATATAAATTACCTCATGGCTGCAAGAACACCCTGCTAGGCACCCAAGAAAACACTGGCCGATGCGGTTTGGTATTTTTCAGAACATATTGTGGCGGTGTTGTCTGATTTTGCTTTTTCTCTTGGAAATTTTGATTTGAGACTATTGCTCCGCGCGTACTTTTGCCCCATTCTACTCTACTACTACCTACCAATACCACCATGCAGTTACTAGTCTAGTTGAGAGCGCTGGCTGCTGTGAACATCAATAAAAAAATGTTAGTTGTCGATATTCAAGGTTTCCAATTTGAAAATACTTTACCGTTTTAATGTAAGGAAATTGTTATCCTAAATACGCTGACAAGTGAATATATTCACAAATTTTTGTGCATGCCAATGGAACTTAGAGCGTGTAACTTCAGGATTCAAAAGCATGTCGAGTATACAATACGTCACATACGTGGGACACAACTGGTGGAATAAATGGCGATATGACCAGAGTATAACACCAAACTCTGATATGACTGTTGAAGAAATGCCTGAATTTTTAACACGTAATATTGGTGCAACGCAAATGGTTGTGCTTGTAAGGGGTAGGCAAAAATAGGACTGCTTGGAAAAGTATCCGAAGGGTTCAAATGTCATCATTAACTTGGAACGAGATGAGAACAATTGCTATTCAACTGTGGATAATTTAAAATGTGCTCGAGAAAACGCATTCAATTTTTATCATTGGTATACCTATAAGAATTAACGAAAATAAAACAAAACTCTAAAAAGTAATAGTATTTTTATTTATTAAAAAAAACTGCATTAAATTTTGGATGCTGCTGCTCTCTTCCATAGCAGCCTGCTCTTCTTCCTCGCTCGAAAACAACTTCTCTATAATAGGCAGTTTTATTTTTACCCCGCCTGATCCGGATGGAACTGCTGTTATTGCCTTGTTAGCATCTTCCTCTGTATCCAACAAGTTAAACTTGTATCGCCTGACCACCACCTTTTCCAGTATTTTTAATTCTTCTTAATTTTCAAGTTTTGTTCGCATATAACGTACTGGTAGGTTGGCAAATTTTCTTTTGACTGTTATGGCTCTGAGCGAGTAAGTTAACTGAATGAAAATTTTATTATCATACCTCACTGACATTTGCTTTACTCCATATCTGAAACAACGAAAATAATTGCAATTAAATATCCCTAATAAGAAAATATTTAAATGTTAAAATGTATCAAGTTGTGTGTGAGCTTATCCTGTACCTAACCAGCTGTTATTTATTTCTAATAGATCATATTTATTCTGTTACGTACAATACAAAATAGGAAAATGAAACACATGAAAAAATTGCCCACTTTTACATGCTGCTCAGGCCCATAGCCTATCTACTTAGCAGCTCTCTTATTAATTTAAATTTGAAGCACCATTTTTTACCCCTAAATGCTAATGTTAGTTACAAAAGGTAATACAAAAAAAATCTATGTAGTTAAAATACTACAAAACTATTATTATAGAGATACGGGTAACTCTATGCGTATGCCTTGGAAGCTCACTTTCTAACTCTTAAAAGCTTGTGCTAGTTACAAGAAAGTAATAGAAAAAATCGGTTAAAATATTGTTAGGTTTTCCGTGGGTTCTGATAAAATTACAAATTTTACTATTTTAAAGTAATACTCTATTTATTCTCTATCACTGTGTACAATTAACCACACTACACTACTCTTATAACTTTACAAATATTAGTTCTTTACAATTCAACGCTCAATGATTAACTAACCGCAACTCGCCGCTATCCGCTATTTATATACAATCTAAAGTCTATCGCGATCACTCCGGACGAAGCGAGGCCACTCTATAATATTCTCGACTAAGGAATCGAGAGAATTCCACAGTTCCTGAATATTCGCGGCCGGCGCCGGCGGTGATTCATACGGGGACGCGACAAGGCTTATAGTTCTATAGGGTAGCACAAAAACATTCGGATGGTTGCTAGGCTAGCCGTGACAATATTAATACACTATTTGCAATACAGGTAACCTCTCTGTAGTATACATTGATTACTACGTAGAGTCTCGAGCGATTGCGTTGGATATTTCAAAGGCATTCGACAGAGTTTGGCATGATGGACTGCTCAACAAACTGCCGTCTTTGGGACTGCCCGCCTCTCTCTGCAGCTGGCTGGCCAGTTTCCTTAAGAACCGATCCCTACACGTTGCAGTCGATGGACACATCTCGGACACATTCACCATCAACGCGGGGTGCCTCAAAGCGCAATACTTTCACCAACTCTGTTCCTCATCTATATTAATGACCTGCTGATCGAAACGAATAATCCTGTTTACAGTTTTGCAGATGACAGTACCCTTGTCTCCCACTTTAGATCAGAAAAACCCTTACCAGCGACTGAGACTCATCACCGCAGACAGGAGCAGATTACAGCAATTAATCAAGACCTGGATTCCATTCAGAAGAGGGCTGTGCGTCTCGTCGGCGATCCGGAGTTGACCCGGAATCTGGATAGTCTGGAACATCGCAGATATGTGGCCGAGATGTCTCTGTTTTACAGATAACTTTCACGGCAGATGTTCCCAGGGTTTGGCCCGCATAATCCCGCCCTTGGCAACTCCTGTCAGACAGTCCCGACAGACGGCAGGAGCGCACCAGTTCGTCGTACAACTAGAAACACCTAGAACATCGCTTTACCAGAACTCCTTTGTCTGGTGCACTGCATCACTGTGGAACTCACTTCCAGGACATCTGTTTCCCACTAATTACAACCTACAAATATTCAAGAACCGTGTCAAACAACATCTTCGCACACACCCCGCTCGTCGAGCGCCATAGGATCTCCGTTTAGTGTGTGTGCCACTGCCATAAAAAAAAAA
>JAEQML010080806.1:0-11455 GCA_016904865.1 Pissodes strobi | reverse complement strand
ATTTATTAATGATACTCTACATTTTAATAATACAAATTTATGTTAACCATTAAATTTCAGTACAGGCACCGTTCTCCAAGATCCACTTAATGATGGATGATAGGATGATTATGATAACTAATAATATTTTGATATAGCCAGAGAAAATGAGTTCTGAAGTTTTAAGTGTCAAAAACTATTGGGGTTAATGTTGCTAGCATATACACGTATATGGTTGTTGCTAACTTACATGTTTTATGAGCTTGCTACGAGGCAATTGCCAGCATGCCAGCACGCCCCTTTTCCGGATTTACCTAATACGATCCATTACCGTCCTACGCCACTATGCTACATTAGCCGCTTCTGATTGGTGGGATTAACGTCACTCTAGAGTACCATTAACTCTTAACGAATGACCCTCCGCTGGCGGCTCGCTCCGGGGTGCAACTAGACAAAACAAACTGCCTCTAATCTAAACTAACCGAAATTTACAAAAATAAACAAACGTAACCTCAAAAAAAAGAATACATGTTGACCCCGACGGAAATTGAACGCGGGACGTCCACGTTCCAATCGCAGAATCTGACCACTAGACCTGGCAGAATAACCTGATCTCGACCGTAGATTGTGTGACCGTAGAAGTGAAAGTGACGTTAATCCACCAATCAGAAGCGACTAATATAGCATATTGGCGTATGACCCGAGTATAACAAACTTGTTATACTCGGGCATGACAGTGAAGGATCTTAAAATGCTCCAGATTAGGGTATAGTGAGGTCCAAGTCACGGATAGTCTTGACTAATGAAAAGCAAGAGGCTAGCGTATATCGGAATTATCTATGTCTTTACGTACTAGCGAAACTCTTACAATGCCTCGGTGGCAGAGTGCTTGTCTGCCATTCTTGCGCTGCGGGTTCGGTTCCCGTCGGATATTTTGTTAACATTTTTTTTAAGGATATTGTTTTTTATTTATTTTTTTCTTCTTAATTTTGGGTTAGTTTTAGTTCATTCTTGTTGATTGAGCTCCCGTAGCGAGCGGAGGGCCATGCTTGAACGCACAACGCTAGCGTCTTGCTTTTGATTGGTCAGGACTATCCGTGACTTGTACCTCACTAGCGTTCGGCACTTAATTACACTCTCCTGAATAATTTTCGACTTTTTCACAAATATTAATATAAGCTAATGAACTGCACGACTGGGTTCATATCCATGGAGGTTTTATATGTTTCGCACACTGTAAGTATAACCACTTTCTGTCAGAATCCAAATCCCCGTAGGATATACCCCCAACCGTCCTCAGGCCATCCTACCGCATACGGAAATAAATCTTGGAGTCCTAGTAGGAATCACCCACCACTACGCGACCCACCCCTTACATCTTCCAGCCGGCAAGACTTTCCGGACTCTCTCCGAAGGATTAGGACACGTTTTCTAAGCAAGAAGCTTCCACTACCCGTGCCGAATTATGTAATCCGTTTCCAACGTGTTCGTCCTTCGACGGCAGGATCGGAAGTGGGGTTAATATTAATGACAATGTTACGCTTTTCCCGTGGGTTCTTAACAAAATTACAACTCGCAGCCGGCCGGGCGATGACTCATACAGAGAAGCGAGCGGCACGGCGGCTAGTTCTATAGGGTAACACAAAAACGTTGGGATGGTTGTTAGGCTAGCCGTAACAATATTTTATTTTTCCTAAAGTCTGAAGTGTCAAATGGGAACAGATTGAAAAGAAAAAGGATCCTGATAGTTAGTTCCGAGTTAGTGCCGTACCAATATCCACTCAATACCAGGCCACAATCCTGTCACGTACACCGACCTTCAATGGAGATCGGTGGTCACGTATCGTTCAGATCATATTATCATCGCTGATCGGAAATCCGGTAGACACCAACACATAGGTGTTAAGTATTATGAATTCGGTGCATAATTCTTGAGTGTACTGCGATTGTTTGGTTATTTTAATAACGCTACACCACAAAACCGATTACATTCGGACTTTCTCTCTTAAGTTTTATACTTGATAAAGTATGTAATTGTTATGATTCTCTTTTGAAATAGAAGCAGTAACTCACTGTTCGAAAATCATTTGAATTTATATTATTTCTAGTAGATATTTTCAGGTACTGTCAAGCTTGCCTATGCGGGAGCAGAACACGACACTTTGTCGTATAGGACATAGTTAGGGGTTATATGGTATAGGCGGCCATGAGCAGAAGCCACACCACGGCACATATAACAACTTTCGATTTAACTCCAATAGCAATCAAATAAACCAGTCGTAAAAACACGACGCCGCTGGCGGCAGTTTGACGATTTCCTACCAAGGAATATCTTGCGCGCGGAATGGCGCAGATGCGAAAAAAGAAGATGTGATATTGCTGGTTGTTATATGTGCCGTGTATACGGAGGGCTATAGCCCTCCGTAGCCGTGTATATGCTGCCATGTAAAATAGTGGAAGAAGAAATTTATGGTTATGATTTTATGTCAGAGTTGTCAGTTGTCTCTCTTTGCTTATCTATGTATTTATTGTCTTTTAGTTTGTTTTGTTGTGTGTCGGTCCAAATAAATCCTAAAAAGTGGTTGTGATAATTAATGAAATAAAATGCAACAAAGAGAAGAAAAGCAGTTGGAATCATCTTTAGAATCTATAATCCAAAGAGTAAATGATCTGAAAGCATCATTAGCCGCTATGATCTTCAAGGTAGAAAATGAGTATGAGACCTTAAATTGGCCAAAGTTTTTGGATAATTATGCGTTAGTGTCTGGACAGGTTAGTTATCTATAAAGTTGTACATATTTTAGATTTAAAATGTGAAAATTTATATGTATATTGTTTTACAGTTGATTTCTCTATCAAAAGTACTGAGCCAAGAAAAATGTCCTAGTTTACGGAACCTCACTGTTTTACCACTGATGCTATCACCAGAGAGGGATGAACAATTAATACAAGTGACAGAGGGTAGAATCACTACTTTCTCACATGATTTAGTTCCTGATTATTTAAGAACCAAGCTGGAACCTATGGCAGAACAAAAAATGATACAGTTGGAACATAAAGCCCAAAATTTGCAATATGACAATGCACAGGTAAATACCTAAATTGTGGTTTTCCTTACTATAGTGTTACTTTCTGTTTTGTTTAATTTGTACAGACATGTTGCCATTAATATTTCACAACTGTAGGTATTGATTACATATTAAAATCACACTGTAAGATTTAAAGGACATGCCTTATTTATAAATAATACAATTTCAAGCAGTAAGATAGGTGTAATATGAGTTCTGTAATCAATTCCTAATTAATTTAGTTTGTTATAACATAAGAGATCATGCATGACACCCTAGTAACTATTACAATATGTTTTAAATCCATTCAAATCTAGCCTAGATGAGGCAAATTTAAAATATTTTAACTAACTTGACCATTCAGATCAGTGGTGTCTATAGAGGTTCTCAATTTCAGTAATTGGGAAGGTCTATAGACACTCATATTTATGTGGCCATTTTTATGTGTCATCCTTCCATAATTATTAGGGAGCTAGATTTCATTTAAAAGATGTATTGAGTTTTCTTAAACCTGATGGCAACATATCCTCATCATTGCCACTTTAAGGAACATCATTAATTAATCTGCTGTGTACACATATTTTTTCTAATCTATTTATTGGTTATATGGTCTATTAAGAATATTCTTAAGAATCTTCCTTCTACAACTTTGGTGTGTATTTACCTACTTTTCCTGTGCTAACCAGAGTCCATGTCTCAGAACCATTATAAGTATGTATGTAAATTTTGTTTTATTAGGGATTTCAGCTTTATCAGGATTGGTGTAATCTGAATTATATTACCAAAAGCCCAAATGCTTCAACAACCCTACTTGTTATGAGGGCTCTGGTAGCATTGTCAAAAAATTTGCAGTACCTTTGCCTTTGGCTTTTTGCTAACATATTTGGAAGGTTTGATCAGCTCTGCTAGTTTCTATTAAATTACAAAACAATTCTGGCAGTTTCAGGTTACTACATTTCTAATCTAAAACTACCCAGTCATATACAGATTTGTTCTTTCCAATTTTTATTCTATTAATTGGAGTTATTAGTATGGCGATAAATTTGTTAAAAGTAGCAATTGATATATGTAACTGTCAACACACAATATCTTTACATTGAAGTACCTACAAATATTTATATTACAGTTTGGAATTTGCAGAAACAAATAGCTGCTTACCAGAAAGTAGTATCACATGTTTGGGATATAGTAAGTAAAGCTAGGGAAGAATGGGAAGTTGAAGCATCATCAAGAGGAAGCACCCAGCAAAATTCAAGTGTTGCAGACACTCACTTATTAGTTGCTGCAGTAGGCATGGGCAAGGGCTTAAAGGTTAGTAAATAATTCGCCCAGAAAATATGTGATTTTTCGCCTAATTAAGTATGAAACATATTTGATAGAAAGGTATTATTCAGTGCAAATTTTTTTTTTTTAGATGGGCCCAAATCCCAATGGACAACCCAATCCTACTTCAGGGGGAATGATGGTAGCTCCACAAGGGAGACCGGGAGGTCCTGCAGGTCAAGGTCAAATGCCGCCTAGTACACAAGCTATGGGTATGAACAAAGCACCATCTGCTATTAAGACAAACATTAAAAGTGCGGCACAGATGCATCCTTATGGTCGCTAAGTTCTCATCCACTTAATTACACAAAAAATGCAATTACACTCTGTAGATATTGCTGAATATTTATATAAAAGCATTTTTTTTTTTAATCTTATTTATATATGGGAAAATAATACAGCATGCCTACAAAATCACCAAATTAATACAAGACTATTTTCCTCTTTGAAATCGAACCCATCTCAAGTTTCTTTGTATAACAAGTGGCTACATATACACGCATACATACATATTATTTATATTTTATTTTTAAATTGTATTTTCTGAAGATCAAAATTCAAATTGTCCATTTAAAGATTTTGTTGCAATAAATATTCTAATTATTTTTAGTCTAATAATTGTAATATTGAACAAATGCGTTTGAATGGTTTGAATAAAAACTATTTTGAAACAAGGGAAAAAAAATTACTTGGGAAAGGCAGAAGAAATGGTATCAGAGCCAGATGTAGTTGTGTCATTTTTAGTGCTTTGGGAGCAAAACCAACAAAAACAAATCCAAACTACTGGCAAAGTTAAAAAGCATATTCGGGTATTAACTATAATGTTTAGTTATTATGCATGACGGCTTTTGGATACTAGCGATAACATTTATATAGATACTGTGAACATTAAAACTTTTCACTCAGGACAAACAAAAAATAAGTGAAATCCATTTTGGATAATTTATGGAATTATATTGATTCATAACTAATAGAAAGATGAAAGGGAATTATTATTATTATTAACAACAATAATAATTATTATTGTTATAGTAAAGTAATTGTAATTGTTATAAGTACTTGCGTGAGTGCAGTTCATACCCAAGAATTTTGCTTTTGAAGAACTTAGATATTCGTGTATATTTTCATCCCTCTTTATCAAGGATTCATGGTGTTCATTATCTATTTTTAAATAGGATTGTATAGACCAAGTACCAACATGACCTGTTAAGAGTTATGGTTATGCATTCTTGATGTATAACGGTTTCGCTCAGATACGTCACTGTTTGATCTATTACTATGATTGGTAATTATCCATTGTTTTCATTGTGTATATCAAAAGCAAATTTTTCGCTTCGTCTCCTTCACTTTGTTCATTCCTATATATAAAAAGGGTCCTAAAGATGATGTGAACAACTATCGTCCTATATCATTGATTCCTACTGTAGCAAAGATCTTTGAATTTTTATTGAAGGAGCAGTTAAGTATGTGCATATTTTGAGGACAACAAATTATTTACTTTGAGCCAGTTTGGATTTAGACGTGGCCGCTCTTACACTCATGCAGTCTTGGATCTTTTGGAATGCATATTGGGTGCTTTTGAGGGCAGTGTGTTAATGCTACATTCTGCGACCTTTCAAATTTGACAAGAGTATGTTCAAAAAAACAAACAGTTCTCAAGATTGCAATCTTAAACACTAGACTCTACTTTCTGACGAAAGTTTTACTGAAATGGAAAGCAAATTGGAAAACATAAGATGGGATAATTGTCGAAGTTGGTGAGGTCAGAAGGCGAGGTGAAGGTCTTGAGGCCCTAAAATCCGGTCGCTTATTTTACTACCACGGAGAACATGAGTCAGTGGGAGGTGTTGGGTTCTTCATAAACAAAAAGCTAGTAGAGAATCTCAGAATGGTTCAATCAGTTTCCACTAGAGTAGTATATGCCATCCTTAGAATAAACACCAGGTATGATTTGAAGGTTATTCAGGTCTATGCCCCAACCACGGAGCATACAGGCGAGGAAGTCGAAGTTTTTTATGATGATTTAGGTGCGTGCGTGAAACGGCTCTTGGTAATTTTGGCAGCCCAGGGCGAAATGATGGTGGCAACACTCTTCAAAATTTTCTGTTGGAGAAAAACCTATTTCTAATGAACAGCTTCTACTACAAGAAACCCAACCGCAGATGGACCTGGAAGAGCCCAGACGGAAGGACAAAGAATGAGATAGACCACTTTATAACTGACAAAAGACATATATTTAAGGATGTGACAGTCCTAAATAGATTTGCAAAATCAAGCGACCATCGAATAGTAAGAGCCACTATTGTACTCAACACTAGCTACGAACGACACAAAATGATTAAAAAAGAACGAACGAAGACATGGACACGCCCAAGAGATGAACGGAAATTCGAGGAACACCTCAGCAAAATACTCCAAGATAATGATAAACCTTTATCAAATGATATTAACACCTTGAACCATGCAATAGTGGAAGCAATAACAGACGCCCAAAAGATATGCTGTCGAACAAGCCCGAAGGAAGAAAAAATCAGTATGGAAACGCGCCACAAAATGGAACGAAGAAGAACACTGAAAAGTGACGAAAACACTAGCCAATACGAAGTAAATAGACTGAACAAGGAATAAGTATCAAGGGCAATCAGAAAAGACTTAAGAAAGTACAAAGATGAGAATAAAAGCATGAAAGTAATGAGACGCAAACTAACAAATGGGAAAAGTGAAATTGTCAAACTCAAGAACAAGGATGGTAACATCACATCGAACAGAGAACATTTGTTACTAATTGTATAATCATTTTATGAAATTTTATACACTAAACAAACCACTCTAAGTCCAGAGGAATATTTGTGAAGAAGGGTTCAAAATCACGGCTCCGAGGATATTCCGGAGATCTCCCTGGATCAAATTAATATTGCTTTAAAGAAGATGAATAATAATAGAGCTTCAGGCGATTACTGTGTCGTCACGGAAGCAATAAAGATAGGAGGACCAGTACTGATGTCCATGATTCAAAAACTCTTTAATCTATGCATGTGGAATCAGAGTATCTCAACAAAGTGGAACAATTCAATAACTACTTTTGCACAAGAAGGGAGATATAACGGACCTGGAAACATATAGACCAATTAGTCTCCTTAACCATCTCTATAAACCGTACACCAGAATTATAACAAGTAGATTGGAGGCAAAGCTGGATTTCTATCAGCCGCGGGAGCAAGCTGGTTTGCGCTCGAAGTACGGTACAAACGACCACTTGCAGTGCTTGACAACCTTGATAGAAAAGACCATTGAATATAACCCCCCCCCCCCAGGTGATGAGGTATCGATATTTGTTAACTTTAAAAAGGCTTTTGATACAGTAGAATTAGCGGACATCTTAAGAGCATTGCAGGATTGTAGAGTCGACTACCGATATTGCGACATAGTTAAAAATATATATGAAAATGCCACAACAGCTGTAAATCTACACTCTACAACTAACAAGATAAGGATGGAAATGGGAGTTAGTCAAGGTGACACCATGTCGCCAAAGTTGTTTATTACTGTCCTTGTACTATCGTACAAGAAATTGGACTGACAATAAATTTTGAAAAGACCAAAATGTGACTAACATGGTTCCCAGTGATCAAATACAAATGAATAACAACAAAGTAGAATTGGTTGACAATATATATTTGGGTAATGAGATTAGAATAACCAGAGACAAAACCAAACCTGCGAACTAAACAGACGAATAACTCTGGGATGGGCGGCGTACGGAAAAATGAAGGACATCCCCCAATTTGCTTGAAACGGAAAGCATTTATGTATTGGCGGTTCTGACCTACGGCGCAGAGACCCTAACTTTAACGAAGAAAACCGCAGAAAAACTAAGAGTAACACAAAGGCGAATGGAGAGATCGATGCTTGGCCTGACCCTGAGAGATCGAGAAAGAAATGAAGAGATCCGCCGACGTACTGGAGTAGATGATATTGTACAGCGAATCACTACACGGAAATGAAGATGGGCTGGACATATTGCTAGAATGCAGGACGGGCGATGGACCAAAAAACTGTTGGAATGGAGACCAAGAGCTGACAAGCATAGCCGAGGCAGACCCCCCCACTCGATGGACGGATGACCTGAAGAGGATAGTGACAAATTGGATTGCAACAGCCAGGGACAGAGAGAACTGGAGACGTTTGGAGGAGGCCTATGTCCAACAATGGACGTGGAAGGGGCTGCACGATGATGATGTTAATAGTGCTGTACCTGGATCGTGGATCTTCCTTTTTGCTGATGACACCTCGTTGGTGGAGATGAGCGATGATATCGACACTCTGATTGCTAGGGTTGCTGCAAGTATGGATGGTCTTGGTGGGTGGTTTAGAAGCAATAGACTGACTTTGAATATTGATAAGAAAGTTAGCATGTATTTACTTTGAGAGGGTTACAGTGCTAGTATGCTGTAGGGGCGAAGTTTTTGGGAGTATTTTTAGATCCAACATTGAAATTTGAATTACATGTAGATTACACTGCAAAACGTCTTCTGAAGGGTATATATTTATCTTGAGAAGTCTTAAGCGCGTACTTACTGCGGCACCTTTGTTGCAGACTTTTCATGCGGTGTTTAAATCCATCTCGGTGAATTCTATTTGGCATGGGGTCAATCGAGTCATGCGAGTAGAATATTTTCCCTACAGAGGAGGGCCGTGCGTATTGTTGCTGGGCTCGGTTACCGTGATGATGTTTATGTTGAATGGCGATGATCTTCTGTTGAATTGCGTATTCTGACAGTCCCATGCAGGTATATTTATGAATGTTTATTGTATTGTCGAGGGAATCAGGAACGTTACGTATGTAATAACTTTTATCATTCTTATTCATATATGGAGTAGGGCAATTGAGAACTACGGAGAGTCTCGAGCGGTTGCGTTGGATATTTCGTCTCCCACTTTAGATCGGAAAAACCATTACCAGCAACTGAGACCGCAGACAGGAGCAGATTGCAGCAATTAATCAAGACCTGGAGAAAGTTCAAACTTCGTGCACTGTTTCGCAACAAAAAACTGTATACACCGCAGCAGCTGCTCTTGCTCTACAAAGCGCAAATAAGACCGTGCTTAGAATATTGCTCACACGTCTGGGGTGCCGCACCAAAGCACACCCTAAAGCAGACTAAAGCTGCTGGATTCCATTCAGAAGAGAGCTGTGCTTCTCGTCTGCGACCCGGAATCTGGATAGTCTGGAACACCGCAGACATGTGTCCGAGATGTCCCTGTTTTACAGATACTTTCACGGCAGATATTCCCAGGATTTGGCCGCCTCATCCCGCCCCTGGCAGCGCCTGTCAGACAGACGGCCATAGCGCACCAGTTTGTCGTACAACTGGAAACACCTAGAACATCGCTTTACGAGAACTCCTTTGTCTGGCGCACTGCATCGCTGTGGAACTCACTCCCAGGACATCTGTTTCCCCCTAATTATAACCTACAACTATTCAAGAACCGTGTCAATCAACATCTTCGCACACACACCGCTCGTCGGGCGCCATAGAATCTCCCTTTAGTGTGTGTGCCACCGCCATAAAAAAAACCTACAAGACAATATAACTCTGTGAGGCCTGCCTTCTTGCGGCTTGAAAGATCGCGAATTTCAGTCAATAGTCAATTATTATGCACCATTTTTTGTAACAATTTGCCTCACCAGTACAAATTGCTTTACCGAGAATGTGTTTAAGATTAAAGTAAAGAGCTTCTTAACTGACATAGCATTTTTAGCATTGAGGAGTTCTCATAATGGAATTTCTAATTTTGTATTTGTAAACAAATTATGTTTTAGGAGTATCTTGTAGTGTCTTGTACTTTCTATTTTAATATGTATATGTAAATGTCTCGTTTTTTAATAAGTGACTTGTAATGTTTTTTACTTTATATCTTATGTTGTTTATACGTAGTATGTGTACTGGCACATTTTGTTAAAAAACCAGAATGTTGACGATGGTGAAAATATTTATATATTTACAGATCTGAATAAAGATTTATTTTATTCTTACAATAACGAACAGGAGTTAAAAATAATCTATTCAATTAGGTTTTATGATCATCAATTTGGCACTAAACGGTTTTCCATAGTACAAGCAATAAATCACTTATCTCCGTCCATTAATATTCGATTTCTTTATACGGAAACATATCATCATTTTGTCAGATTTGAAAATGGCAACAAAATGCATCGCTGATATCTGTCCGAACATATAGCATTGCAGGGACGAGTTAAGGGTGTCGCCTGCACGTGCAGGGCCCCCAATTAAGCTTAAATATTGGATGACATTTGAGCCCCCATGGACCTCACCGAGGACGTTTTTAGAGTTCTATCATGACCGTGAAGAAGGCCTAGGTCTGTAAATGGATCTACATGCCCTGCAAACAAATATTTTTCTTTTGTCATTTTGGCTCTATAGTTCCATCCTGCTTCGACCTATAGTTTTCTTTTATGGTGCAGTCTTTTTTTAGTCATATTGGGGATTATTCATACATATGTTTTAATTTGATTCTGATTCCGGTTTGTCACAAGCGGTTCCGATTCGGGCAAGTTCCTGTTTTTTAGCAAAACGACCGCGGTATATACTAAAGTCCGTTGTTAAGCAATTGAGCGTTCCTATCGGTTATTGAAATGTGAATGAAATTTTCAAGGTATATTTTTTATTAACTTGAAATTCATAAGTAAAACATAAATATGACATTTTAATAAATACAATTTTGCCAACAATGACTAGAACATTTTCTACATTGGCACAATATTAAAATGAAACATTTACATTATTTTAAAAACCATCATTTTTCATACTCTCTTTGAAAGGGCAGTAGCTTTTCTTTTGATTTTACAGGTGGGGTGTGTCTAACAAAGTAATTTCAACTGCTTAGCAGGCGTCATGACACCTCAGTCCTAATACAAAAACAATTATACAACTTCGTTTTAAATATTTTTCATATATTTTGAAACTATTTTAAAAATAATTCTACAAAATAACAAAAAAAAAACAAAAATTTCATTTCAAAATGCAACAATAATTAACATTAACCGTTTTTAAAGTAAATTT
>JAEQML010080805.1:0-11456 GCA_016904865.1 Pissodes strobi | reverse complement strand
ATTTTTACTTATAACTACTTTTTACCGCATGCATATATTTTGTTTTGATTTGAAACAAATCAATTTGAAAATATAACGAGAATTGTCAAAGATTTAGCAAAATTTTTTGATATTAAATTAAAATCGTGTTGGTGAAAGCGACAATAAGAATTAGTTAATATTTTAATTTACATTTAACAGCTACAAATTACATTATTTAATTATAAAAAGCAGTTTATTATAAAAAAGTGCTAAGAACATCAACGAATACAGAACAAAATCATAATGTTTAGTTCAAGAAGATACAACATGAATATCTTTGAATTAAATAGGGTTTAAAAACATTTTAATTTAGTCATGATCTTCGCAACGTTAGCACTCATAATACGGATTATGGGAAACTTTATTGCATATACCGCACATCCATTTCATGCAATTTATACAACGAATCCACTTCTTTACGTCTTTATAATAATTAAAGTCGCACAAACAAATTGAGCATAGATTTTTGATTACTTTGTTAGAGGATGAAGGTAGTAACATGATGTCGCAGTAACATGAACTGTCACTAAACTGACTTGTGTCCAATTTACTCTTTCTTTTTAAGATTCTTTTGTCATCCTTTTTGCACAAGCCTATACATATACAATTAGGGGGCATCACTATCACTGTCGATATTAACTCCTAGGCCTACATTATGTGATGCGTGTTTTTTCCCTTTTCTTGAAATACATTTTCCATTCTTATTCTTTAGTTCTCCTTGTTTGCCCTGCTGTACTCTTTTTCGTGCATCTTCGGCAGTAATGATTTCTGCCCCTGGTGCAAGCCTCCTTTTCTTATTATTAAATGTTTGGGTTGTTATTTCAAGTGCCTTTAAAATATGCTCTTCAAAAGTAGTTGCCGTTTCTATAGCTAAATTGCTTTCTGGAGCCTTTTTTTTTTGAAGGCCCGGCTACATTATTATTGTCTTCAGGCTCGCATAGGTTACCGTCAATTGTCAGCATTGTCCAGATTTTTCCATAATTCCCCTACGATCCTCGAAAACTCTTTTTTGGGAGTTAAATTCCTAACTGTTTTCTCTGCCATTTCACAAGCTCTTGGTCCCAGAATGTCTTTAATGGTTTAAAAACACCAAGATCCATTGGTCGCAATAGGTTCGTGTGGGAGGTAGTTTTAAAATAGTGACTTAATTTTGCGACGCTATCTCTATTAATTTTGTGCTAAGATGGGTAGAATGGTCATCATAAATTAAAAGAACTAGGCGTTCTTCACCAATACCTTTCAAAAAGCTCTTTTCAAAGTAGCTTTCGAACACATCCGTCTGCCTACAGCCATTAATAGCTGCAGCATAGGTGGTATGTACGCAGTATTTTCTGGTGCTTGCCACTGGTCCCAAATATTTTTCCCTTTAAAGATTATTAAAGGGGGAACCTTGTTGCCTGCAGTAGAACCAGCCATCAAAACAGTAATGTTCTCCTTGCCAGGAGTGCTGGTAGTCGCATGGTAAGTTTTTGCCTCCGACAATTTTTGTTTTGGAGGGGTCGGTGCAGAAGCTAGTTTCATCCAGATTCCAAATTCGATCTGGCCGGTGATCCAGCCCAATTTCTTGACGGTAATTTCGAATAGGTGAAGTATGCACTAATAACAAATAAATCGCAATTTCTTTTTCGGGAGACTTCGACACTTTGTGGTTTCTTTATCGACAAATTATTGTGCCTTCTGGCAAAACCACGAAACCAGTCTTTACCTGCCGTACAATTTTTAAATTGGGTTTTAATATAATTTGATCTTACAAACTGCCCAACTAACTGAAGCCCCTCCATTCTTGATAAACCAAATCCATATTTTTCCATAGTCAACAGGCACTTAGCCAGTCGTTTCTCACACTCCATTGAAATAGCCGTGGTTCTTCCCAGTGAGTCAGATATAACACCTCTTCTACCTTTAATATGATCTTACTATGTAAGGGGGGTAAGTGCGGACTAATACGCACATTCCCGCCAATATGGTCTGCACTTGCCCCGAATGGAAATGTAACCGGGGGAAGAGCAAACCCCTGATTTTTGCAATATTCATTAAGAAAATTTATTGGATAGAAGCGAAGAATAAACATTAGTCTAAAACACTTGCTTAAATTTACAACTGATAAGCAAAATTTGAGGCAATAACACTTCTGTACCTGAACGATGCCAAACTTGACCTCTACTCCCTTCAGCAAGCGTACTGTAACTGACGTTTTTAAACGAATGGAGATTATATTTTTTAAATACATTTTCAATTGTACTTTTAATTAAGGACTTTTTAGCACAGAAAACTGTAATTACTCTGATTTTTGTATAAATACGACTAGTTAAAGCACTTCCCTCATTTACGCACTTACCCCACTGCACCTTATTTAGTTTTAATAAGTTTACAGTTTACAATTAATAATTGTTTCATAAATATTCGTCATAATACTTAAACGTATTATAAGATATTGGGAAAACTAAAGTAAAAGGCACTGAGCGACAAAAAATATGCTCAGTATTTCCTTTAAATACGTACATTAGTTTTATGTTAAATAAAACCATATTTTTATCAAAACATACTAAACCAATGCCATGAATACTTTTTATGATATTCGGTAAATAATTACCTAGTATAATTTAGATTTTAGGGTATTTATTTAAAGGAATATAACAAGAGAGCAATTTCTCATACCATTTTTTTTATATTAATTGTAGAGTAACAAGTTGTGTTAAGCTTATATAACTTATTAGAACACTTTTTATAAGAAATTAATTTGTCTATGATTGTGAATAATTTGTTTACATGTATACAATATTTGCATTCGTTTTAAATATATAATATTCCTTGAAAGCGAATAAAATAATTATTATACCTAAGTTTATTTACATGGAAATTTAGGTTTTTTTGGAGACACCATATACGATCACAAAAATCTCTACATTTTAGTATTTTTTAGTGGGTATAAAGAGTATATCAAAAAAATATGAAAATCTAGTGAAATCCAGAAATCCATATATCCGGTGTCATAGATTTTGTCATGTAAAATCCTATGACACGTTTGAAAAGGAACGTATGCATGTATATCGTATTATTACATCATAATATATTATGTTCATACTAAGTAAAAACTATCAATAATAAAGCGTATATTTTGTAGCCAAGGTGTGATTCTAGATTCAACACTCTATGTGTCAGGATGCCTTGGCTTAGACAAGGATACAATGAAATTGGTGGAAGGAGACGTTGCTGTTGAAGCTAGACAAGCGCTCAAAAATTTGGGGCAAATCTTACAAGCTGCCGGATCAGCATACGATAAAGTTATCAAGAGCACAATTTTTATGAGTGACATAAACGATTTTGCATCTATAAATGAAGTATACAAAGAGTGTAAGTAAAGCTACTACAATTTAACGTATCCATTTTTGAGTGTATTTTGATATGTTGGTTTTAATACCATCATAAAAATTTACGAAACTAATTTTTTTTTTAATATCCTGACAGCCAAGGTGGAACTATATATTTTTTGAAAAGACATTCGATGGAATTACGTTTATATGCAAAATGTTAACCTGATTCGTACCAGATAATTTTATAACTTGGTTTCCAAAACAGGGTCGACGTTGAATCAGACATAAACATTTTGTTCTGATGATTATAAAATCTTTTGAGTATTATAATAAATCATGTTTCTATATTGTTTACAATTTTTGTATTATGAAATAATCAATAAAATAAACATCTTTTTGTCATACGCTCCCAAAAATAGCTATGTTACGGACTTATTTAAGTCCGTAAAATGCTTCTTTTTCGGCCTAGTCCCTAGAAGTCGTCATGGCAACCTTCACGGACTATTCCAAAATTCCTTAGAATGTCTAAATTCGAAAAAGACATAAAAAAATCACATAAATTTAAAACGTACATAGTACTTTTAATACTAACAATATCAAAAGCTAACAAGTAATCTAATAATTATTCGACTAATAAAGTTATTTGGAAAAATGAAAATGAATGAACAATTTTGTGCACTTTGAAAACTGGTATCTGCAAACGAAATTACTCCTTTTCCATTAGCAGGTAAATTTAGTTTCTGATGAGGTGGAGCAAATGCAAACAATGTACTTGGTGATACATACCTGGAAATGGCCACGATTTTCTTTTCCCCCATTAGCAGTTTGCAAACTTTCTTCTTTTTCTCAATAGATTCTTATACATATATAACCTTCCGTCACTGTGGACTGTGAACGACCTAAATAATTACTGTTGTTTAGAACAAGATCGGAAAATATTAATATTTTTACCTCCAACCTCCTAGGCGTTTCAGCGATGTAAAATCCACATCTGCATCTGCAGCAAGAGTAGCAGAAGTACGTCGCAAACAATGACCTGCATATTCGTTTTGGTTCGGCAGCTTTAAAAATGCTGCTTCAATCGAAGGTATCTTCCCGAATGAATGAATGCCGACGCGTTGCACAGTGCATTTTCCTTTACGATAAGAGGTGAAGACAAAATCATGTGATACATTTTTTGGCCGAAGACAAGCATATTTTCTATACTTCTATACAACTTCGCACACCACCGGAAACAATCTTTTGATATTAGTCTTTGTGTCAGCAAGGGTAACTAAAAAGTAGCTGTTGTCTTTTTCTATGATGTTTTGCACTTATAGAGAGTGCAATTCTTCTCTTCTACATGCTCCACAAGGGCCAATGACAAGAACGACCTCAGAATCAAATAAAATGAAATAACCAAGCGTCTACATATTTTAAAATCATCACCTCACACTAACCTTAGAATTTTTAGGCTCCTAACAAACCGAATTCCTCTTCAAAAAAGCAATAACTTTTGGAAAGTTGTCAATATGAATATTTTCTTTAACACTTAGCACTGCTTTCAGCAGGGAATATTTCGACCAAACTCTTGACGGTTTGAACGTTTGTGACTGCAATTTAAGAGAGTACTATTTTAATTTAATAGCCTCAAAATACATCTTGCGTAAGTAAGTATTTAGTTTTTTAAATAAGTACTTACTTTTTCGTGGAAATAATTTAGCAATACATCTTCATTTACAAAGAGTACGCCATTTTCGTGTTTCCATTTTATTAAAAGCATCATATTATTCATGGTAGATGGCACGAGACTTCACAGGAAGTAAATCCAACACGATCTTTTTGGCCTTATTAGCAATATATTTCAGATTTTTGAACATCTCCAAAATTTAAACCTCAACATCATTGCAATTTCTCAAACTGCGAGATATGAATGTGGATTAAATGGAGTAAAAATTTAATAATAGGTCTACGATATCAATTTCTACGCTAACGTTTTCGAACATTATGATTACAAAAATTCTGGAAAAATTTGCAAATTTAAGCGTTCTGAAGAATTGTAAAAAGCGTATAACAAAATTTTGGGAGCGTATGATAAAAAATAGTGTTTATCACACGTACTTAAATGCAGTTTTTTTAGGTCTCATCTGCTATTCCAGATCTATTCGTCCAGAAAAACTTCATTTTAGGTACTTATAACAAATATAACTATTTCATTCAGGTGAATCAAAATACAACACTGCAAAGAAGCACCAATATTATTTTTGCATGATGACTAAATTTATTTTTATTATAGTAATAAGTAAATAATTAAACAATATATTCTCCATCTACAACATCAATCAGAACAAACTACTGTGTTTTCCAACTTTGATTTCTGAGTATACTCAGAAATCAAAGTTTCTATAGGGACTAAATAAATTTTGTACACTTGCCACCTTTATTGTCGTTGCCACGGCACTTCCAGTGCTTTGGAAACTGCTACAGTTTCAATAGCATGACAAATAGCTACGGAAAACTCTCTACCATCCTCTTGATTTTTTTTTCATCACGTGGTATAATAAGATCTTGAACCAACATACCCAATAATTCTAAAAAAGTTTTCTGACTAAGAAGTTGAGCTTAAAAAATTATTAGCATTGAACACTACCATTGCCATCTATAATCTTGTTTCTAAGATCTAGATTATTATAAGTCTCCTAACATTGCAAATGGGATATATTTTTTTAATTGTTACCTTAATGATGCACTCGTTAATATTTTTTAACTTCATCGTAAGAATATATTACATCATCACCTATAGCTACCTCATGAACTAGGTGACTCAGTTAAATCTTTCGCACTCGCACAACCCCTGTCTTAGCTTTCGCAAAAGTTATCTAAGTTGTCTAAAATGTTGTCAAAAACTTTCTTAGCTGTGTAAAAAGCTGTCTAAAAATGTCTTTACTGTCTATAAAGCTGACTTAGTTCTTTAAAACTGTCTTCGCGGTCTACAAAGCCATCTAAAATAGTATATTAAAATACTAGTTTTAAAAGTCCTTATTTTTTCGCACAAGCAACAAATTTGGAAACGATCCGCTTGCACGTGGGAGTGCGCTAAATATCTTTTAAAAACCTTATTCCAGCCCCGATTAGCAGTTGCGCGGCCCCCTTGTCATTCTTGACGTCTTTATTATTACAAATACCACTCAAAGCGGTGTCACAATTTTTGCTAGTAGGCCTTGACATTGAACAATTTTGTTAATATCATAGCAACCAGTCAACCAAAGTAGTATCGAAAAGCGGCTGTTTTCGACACTGCTTTGCGTCTTTATGGAATTATTTTGAATGGAAAATAGAAAAAGATGATTTAGCTGCCTAGATAGGAGTCAAAATTTTAAAAGGCAGGCTTTTGGGCAGCTAAGACAGTTTTTTAGGGCGCCAAGGCAGGACAGTAGAATGCGAATGCGAGTGCGAAAGTAGCCTGAAACATAACTACTCTACCTACTGTCTCTACAGCGTCGTTTTTTTTAAGTCTTAGACCGTAAAGAAGAATTTGATGGAACACTGCTTTCTAAAATATTATATTTATTAATTAATATTTTTTATTTTAATATAGACATTATATTAAAATAATTAGATTTTCATTTACCTCTCCTGAGATTTATGGTTGCAAATTTTTCGACTACTATACTCAATTCAATCGATATAACGTACTCTTGAGGATCGATCGCTTGATGTTAAAATGATTGTGTTATAATATACCAGAGACTTCGATTTCATCACCTAATATTTAAAATGAAATACATTATATTACTGAACCCTATGTATTAGTGAATGAACCGATTAATTAATACGACTTAATGATGCTTTAATGTTCTATACAATGCTTTTAATGTTTTCTATGCATCATAATAATATTTAAAATCAATAATGTATTAACTTGCACTTTCGTAATTCTCATAATGAAGCTTTATTATTCTGCAATGGTTTTAATGTTGTGTATTCATCATAATAATATTTAAAATCAATCACTTCAAAAAAGCATACTGGTGACAGTATTGTTGAGGTGGTTAGAGATGGTGTTAGGCTTCCGGATGTCATAGTGGTCGATGAATTTAATGATCATTTTATTGGGTCAGGTCATTTGAATAAAACTTGTGATGTACATTTTCTTGAATCAAAAATCCCTTTACAGGATGTTACTATGTTTTTGCGTCCTCTGTGTGGTCCGGATGTCTGTAGACTCATAGATATGCTTAAGACTTCCAAGGCCAGCAGATATGATGAAATGTTTAACAATTTGTTAAAAAAATTTAAGATGGAATTATCTGAAGTATGTACTTGCTTTTCTGATGAACTTCTCAATCGAATGTGGTACGTTTCCTGATAAGTTGAAAATAGCTACTGTAGTGCCACTATATAGGAATAAGGGAGACTAATGATTATACAAATTATCGATCTATTAGTCTTCTAACTAGCATCTCTAAAATATTTGAACTCAACATGAAAGAACAATTATCACATTTTTTGAACATTAATAATATACTCTCACAGGCACAACATGTATTTACAAAAAATAAGAGTACACAAGCAGCGCTCTGCTTTTTTAATAAAAAAATTATCGATGCATTGGATAGTAGACTGGCAGTTATAGGTCTTTTTATCGATTTTTCTCGCGCCTTCGATTTTGTCCACCACGGATTACTGCCGCCTCGGGGTAAGATGCTTGCCATTAAAACTATTTAAGTCGTATTTAGAGGGAAGATCTCAAATTGTTCAACTTAATATTATATCTAGTAAAATTAATCAAATTCACCAGGGTGTTCCACAAGGATCAATTCTCGGACCACTGTTGTACCTCATTTACACTAATGATCTAATCAATTACGTTAACAATTTTTCCAATAATGTTCAGGCAATTTGTTATGCTGACGACACAAATATTTTAATTTTTAATGAGTCAAAAAATTACCTTATTCTTAATGCCGAAGCTGTCTCTCAGCGAGTTGTGTTCTGGGATATTTGTGGATCATAGACTTAGCTGGGAATCTCATGTTGATGCATTATGCGCAAAATTACGTAAAGCCTGTTATGGTCTTAATTTTCTTTCCTGTAATTGTAGCACTCCAACTCTTTTATCTCTGTATTATGCTAATTTTCATAGCCATTTAAGATATGGTATATTGAATTGTGGATTAAGTGTCTATGCTGAGAGAGTTTTTTTGATCCAAAAGTATGCAATTCGGATAATGGCTCGTCTAAAATTTAGAGAGTCATGTCGTGATTCATTTAAGAGACTAAAAGTTTTTACATTAGGTGGAGTTTATATCATGGATGTCTCTGTCTTTGTTTATAATAACAGATCTCTATTTACGGTCAACCAGGTTATGCATGGGCATGATACACGTGTTAGAAATGTATTAGCTCCTGATCACTATAGAACAGCGAGTTATCAGAGAAGCTTCTACTTTCAGGGATGCAAGGTTTTTAATTGTCTTGACATGGATATAAAGAGTTCTCCTAATAATTGTTATACCATGGATGAATTTTTTAGGGTATGAAACATACTTATGTAGCAGTTAGTGCCTTGTCTAGTTTTAGTTAAGCATAATAAGTTTATTTTTGACTACTTTCATCAATTAATGTGTCATCACTTTTTAATTGAGGAAATATATTATTTAAATAAATTTATTAACTTGCGCTTTGGTAATGCTCAAAATGATTTCTAGGAGAATTTTTCCTATTGTTTAACGAATTTAGTTTCTTTCTTTCTGTCTAATAATTTGGTATTTTGTCTTTGAAATTACCAGTCATGATACGATTTTTAATACTTCTTATTAAAATTTCGGAAGGCCATCCTCATTTTCATGTTTTGTGGTAAAATACATACCGATCCAAATATGAAAATTTAATATTATCGGTAGTTCTAAAGGAGCTTTATGCTTTCCGATACTGAAATTCCTGATAGTTGCAACAAGTAATGATAGTGTAATTACAAGCCTTATTTTGGGTTAGTATGATTGTGTGTAAATTCGACATTTTTCTAAAAGGGCATAATGTTCGAATTTCTCTTATGCGAAGCTATCGCATTTCAGAGGTCATCTTGCAGTCTTCCCATTTCCTTCTGTAACTAAAATTTTAATATTGTTACAGTATCCTGTTCTGTCATTAATATCTAGAAGTAAAAGTGAAATAGTAATAAAAGTTATAGTGTCTTTGTTTTATGAAATTATATTTACCATATAAGGTAGCGATACCTAAATCTATAAGGCAAATCTATGCGAATCTAGGTATTTTTTTATTGAAGAATATTATATAAAATAGAATACACTTAGTTTCATTGTTCATGATTTATTTTGATACTTGTATTTCATGAGTAATTTATATAAAAGCCATTAAATTACACATTACTACAAATTTGTAACATGTTTACATTGTTCCACGACTTTTAGTTTGTTAAACTACGACGGTGTCATTATGACACATTTAGCATTTTTATTTAGATGTCATTATGGCCTTCATAATAACCTCAGTGCCATTATGAATTCCTAACAACGATCAAGTTTCAAAATAAAAGCAAACAAAAAAAATTAGTCACTACTTTTATTTGTTATTATAAATTATAAAAACATTAAAAACACTCATTTATTGTCGGCATTAATAACACATTCTAAATAATTTGTTAAAGGGCCATCAGTGCCTGAAACGTTATCTAAATATTAGTGGATCTTTTCTTCTTATTTCGTTTGAAATCTTTTATTTAACTTTCAGTCACTGTGTTAGAACGTCAACCATCGTACCTCTTAACAGCTAATAAATTGACTACTGAATCTGTAGACAACCACGCAGCGTGTCGCAGACGATCTTTTTTTATGGCAATGACACGCACACTAAGGGCGCTTTCACACGAGGATACTGTATGCGAGATTCGCGTATCCGAGATACAGGTTAAACATACATTCAAATGGATCTATTCACACAGCACGAGGGACGCATTTAGTATCGCGATTCCGAATTTCTGCATCCCGGCAACTCAGCCGCCGGACGCTGTATGCGTATGTCGCATACAAAATTACCATTACGATATATGGACCTGTTCAGACATGGATACTTTTGCAACGGAGAAGATATCATAGACGCAGCATATTTTTCAGTATAAATTCAATCGCCATAGGTAATTGAAGAAATACGTGAATTCGATGCAGCAGTCCAAGTTTTCGACAGCGATTCTCTATCTCGGATACGCGTATCTCGCATACAGAATCCTCGTGTGAAAGACCTCTTAAGGAAGATCTTATGGCACTCGACGAGCGGTGTATGTGCGGAGATGTCGAATAACACGGCTCTTGAGAGCTTTAAATTGTAATTTGGTGGAAACGGATGTCCTGGTAGTGAGTTTCACTATGTCCAGTATATCGCTGTGATTTTAGAACACTCTGGAACGATGCTATATTGCACGGCATTTTCCCAAAAGTTTTAATGTCAGCTGACTACTTGATGCATTTTCTATTTCGGTACTCCGGAAAAAAAATCGATTGGGATCTGTGTTATTTCGCTGCATCGAGCAACAGGTGATACTAGAGATCAAATTAAGAAGATTTTTTCAATGAATATGGTGGCAAATGTTAGTCGTTAAAAAGATACAGGGTGTTCAGAGTGAAACTTACTTTTCGAAAATTTGCAATAATTTTAAAACTCATTAAGATATCAAATTAAAAATTAGTATACTAGCATTTTCGAAGGTGAGAAATTCGAATTCGGTATTAGTTTGAACCCAGGTCCTAGAGGGTGCTTGCTACATACTTTATGATGAATTAAATTTTGTATATGTTTTACCCTGCTGATCTAAGACTGTTTTGACTTTACACTAGAAAAGAGCTATCGTTTCTGCGTAAAAATGTACTCTTGGTCAATATCGATTTCTCAAGCCGGTTGTGAAACATTCGTTTTTGTAAGTAAAAATACCGAAAAAAAATAGAAATCGAACTTTCAAAAATATGTATGAAGAACTCAATTAATTTGAAATATATACATAAGAGCAGTTTTAAATTTACTTTACCAAATGTTGAAAATGTCCGCCGTTTACCTCAATACACTTTCTTAGACACTTTGTTAAAGTGGCGCCTGACATTCAGAAGGATATTTGCTGAATTTTTAATA
>JAEQML010080804.1:0-11457 GCA_016904865.1 Pissodes strobi | reverse complement strand
TTTCCTCTATGTTGCATATACTTTTCGGAAATACTGCATAATCTTTTTGGACCCATCATTTGCTATGCTATTTTTTCAAAAACATTCCTGCTGTGACATAAAACACAAACACTGCTAAAGAACTTCTTTTAAGCCTAAATCCTTGAAAACAATTAAAGATAAATTAAGTTTGAAAGCACATGTTGTTTTGTCAATTTTATCATTAAATAAAGCAAAATCCGTCTATGAAATTTTAATGAATATTTAAAAAATAGCTTTTACTTCATGTAAAATCGTTATTTGTCTCTCAGAAAGCAATAAGTTAACTAATTTCAATAAAAAATAGTTATTGTCCCATAAGAATCCATGCATTTTTTAGCGCGGATGAAACACATGCGCCTCTGGCGGCAGTGTTTGAAAGCTGATTTATCGATGCAAAACTGTGACCGAAACAAATGTATTGCGATCGGTCTCCTACCCTATAGCCCTCCGTAGTCGGCGTCTAAAGTGAGTGGTCAGCAGGTGGCTGTTTTAAAGGTAAGTAAATGTAGTATTTCAGTACGAATGATTCAGAATAAAATTAGGGTCCAATATCAAATTATTTATTCCTAAAATGCTAATATTCCTGTAGTAGATTGAAAATATTTTTTTTCTAGGTGGCTGAGCATAGTATGGTCAAAATTATAAAAATCCGTTTATCAGCCAAGGGGCTGACGACTGGGAAATTTGCCATGTTTTTAATTTTAACCTTTATTTACAAATAATATAAAGCATATATTTTCGAAATCTTTGACTATTGAACGTTGCCAATTTTTTCCCCTAAAACCATTGTTCAGCCCTCTTTATCTCAACATGTTTTATAGGGCTGACAAAAGGATTTTATATGTCCTATAATCGGCCACGTTGTTAGCATTTGTTATTTATTGATCTAGGTACCTAGTAGAGCTAAAATGGGGCGATATAAGAGCAGAGAAGTCCATACTTATTCTGAAGAAGCTTTAGCAAACGCTTTAAAGGCTATGAGGTTAGACCATATGAAAATCAGAGAGGCATAGCAGGAAGTACGGAGTTCCTAGAGGGACCATCTAGGATCGAATCCATGGTCGTGTCAAAGAAGGACCACGTAGAATGGGACGCAACACCATATTGAGTAAAGAAGAAGAGGATGATCTGGAAAAGTGGTTAATTGAACTTGCTAAATGTGGCTTTCCAAAAAAGAAGAATGAACTTTTGGGCACTGTTCAAAAAATCGTGAAAGAAAAACAAACAACTTCTTTTACTGGTGGCAGACAGGGAGAAAAATGGTACCAGGGAATTCTGAAACGGCATAAGCAATTAAGGTTAAGGGAACCAGAAGATCTATCCAAAGCAAGAAGTATTATATCCGAAAAAATGATTAGAAAGTGGTTTCGAGAGCTTGAACAATTCCTAATAGAGAATAATGCCCAGGATATTCTAGATGACCCTATACGAATTTTCAACGGGGATGAACCCAGCTTCACTTTATGTCCCAAAACAGGTAGAGTTCTTGCTCCAAAGGGATACAAGAATATTTACGAAGTGAAGAATGGTGCAGAAAAAGATACTATCACCGTTTTCTTGGTAATTTCTGCGGATGGTAAAACGCTGACTCCGCTGGTGGAATTTCCTTTTGTAAGACCTAATAAAGAACTTGTGAACAGTGTTCCATCAGGTTGGTTTCTCGGTGGGTCCGAATTTGGCTAGATGAAGCGATACATTTTTCGAATATACAATATTACCAGGCCTATATTACTTTTAGTTGATGGCCATAAATCACATCTGTCTCTTCAACTAAGTAATTTCTGTCACGAACTTCAAATTATCTTGTACGCACTTCCTCCAAACACGGCTCACATTATGCTACCAGCCGATGTGAGCGTATTCAAACCTTTGAAAACTGCCTGGAAGAATACTGTTAGACAATGGCAAACAAAATCGGAAAATGTGAATTCTGTTTTGACTAAAAGTGGCCTTTTTCCCCCTACTAAAAGAAGTGCTAGATGGTGAAGGAATACCCAAAGCTATCAAAAATGGATTTAGGAAATGCGGTCTTTTTCCCTTTGATCCAAATGCAGTAGATTATTCGAAATGCGTCCATAATCGCTTAGGGAGTCTAGAATGAAATGAAAATGGCCACGATAAGCAGATAAGAGAAGAACAATTTCTTACCACTATAACAGTCGTGAAAACAATGAAAGAAGAACTTACGGAGCAAGGTGCTACAGATGTTGAAATCACAAAGAATCCCCCTTTTGAAATAACTTCGTTCTACAACTGTAGAACGCTTGAACAGATAAAAGAGAAATATTATTCCCAAAATCAGGTTGTAGTAGTTGTACCTGCATCAAAAGAATTGGAAGGAGAAGTAATAAATAGCAAATGCTTCAATCGCCAGCAATGATATTTTAGACTTTGACGATAATTTCGATTTTAACACTCCTAAAAATTAGAATGATATTATTACCGAACATGCTGCATTGCCATCCTCTATTGATGTTACCTGATGCAGAACAAGTTATAGAAATCCACAATACTCAAAATCTAGACACTAAGGAGGTAATGAATTTGGTAGAAAATTATCATGGATGTATAAAAGACCATATACTGACGGCACTGATAAAAACGTAAATACAAAACCTCAGAAGACAGAAGAATACCTCTTAGATGAACCAGAATTATATAAAAACGATACTGAAAAGACTGAATCGGAACCAAAAGAATCTAAAGACTTAGTTGAAAAAAATATTGAACGTCCCGAAAATAGCAAAAATCCACAGACACAGAAGTGTGCAGAAGAAACAGAGAACTTTACTAAAAAAGAAGAAGCTAACAAAGAAAATGAAGAATCGTCTTTAGATGATATAATAGAAATACATAAAAACGCAACAGAAACGACTGAATCCGAACAAAAGAATCTCAATAAAGACTTGGTTGAAGAAAATAATGAACATCCTGTTAAAATCGAAAATTCACAGAGTAGAAGACATAATTGTATCGAAGAAATAGTAACCTTTACTGAAGAAGAAGAACCTGACACAAAAATGAACAAGACAAACTGATAATAAGAAATAAAGATGTAGAATTAGAGAAAGAAATCATAATTCTACAAAATGTTAACATAGAACCTAACGGGTTAGAAATTCCTAAAACAAACGCACAAAGAAAAAATGAAGAAAGACCCTCCAAACCTCACCGATTTTTCTCAGAATCTTTGTCATTGCCATTGCCTTTAATGAAAAACAGCAAACGAAAAAATGCAGTGAAGCTACCAGCTGCTATTTCTTCAGATGCGTTTAGAAAACATTTACAAGAGAAGGAGAGTTTAAAACAAAATGCGATTCATGAAAAAAATGCAAGAAAGGAAGAAAGGCGCAAACGATTAAGTGAGAAAAATGAAAATGTATTGAAAAAGTGTAACACAGAAACGAAGAAAAAGAATATTCTAATAATACTAAAGATCGGAACACAGAGCTAACAAAGTTGCCAATTACAAAAGAAAAATGTGCAAGTTGCGATGACATAATTAGAAAGTGATACGGAAGTCAATGATCTTAAAAAATGTAGGATGCGACCAGTATCCCAAATGGTACTACTTAAAATGTACCAAATTTGAGGGGTCTAATTATGAGGAAATATGCTATGCAGATTTTGTTTGTCAGTTGTGTTGTCAGTAAATTTTAGAATTTTAATATTTTGAAGTTTTTTTTAAGGGTTTTCATAAAAATATGCTATACAAATTTTGTTTGTCAGTAAATTATAGAATTTTAACTTTTTTAAAGTTTTTATAATAATAATGTTTTATTTGAAAATTTTGACACTAATTAATTTGTAACATCTTAATATCTATAAATGCTGGAAATTTCAGGTTTTTTAATAAAGAAAATTAAAATTTTTAATACCTAATGTGCATTTTAATTGCTTCATCGTCTGGAATCAAGGAATAATTTTTACAACCATAACCTAAAAAGAATTAAAAAAACATAGCTTGGCACTGACAGGGATCGAACCAGCATCCTTTATTCGCGTCTACCTACCCCAATTTTGAGCCTTCACGCATGCGTACGTGCTATTTCATATTTTTCAAAATGCTTTTTTCTTGATTTTGGGCATTGCCATGGGTTAGTTTTGTTTGGTGCGCCGTGCGCCCCCGAAGCGAGCGGAGGGACGCGTGAAGTGAAATATTAGAACGACTACACCGGGCTGCTGCCAAATGCGCAAGTCCGAAGGTCGAAAATTTGAGGTAGGTAGACGCGGGTGTAACCTTCGCATCACAAACACACTATCTAACCACTGACCTATCAGACTGTTGGAAGCAATCCAGTGTACCGCGAACACATGTGTAATTCTGCCGATTTGGCCAACGTCGGGTCGCGTCGTGAAACCGAACCAGATCGCTGTCGGAAGACGCTACTGTCCTTCATCTTTAGCATCTCATCAATGCGCATGGGCGAAATTCGGACTTTCAATTGGTTATTTCAAAACCACCCTTAATCAATACCAGTTTCAACCTTGGGCTGAAAATTGGTGAATACTTCTTTGGTTTAACGAGAGTGAATTTTCAAGGCCGCACCGCCGGATGACACAGAAAATTTTCGTGAGCGTTACGTGATGGTTTATGAAATTCGCGTCTACTTACCGCAATTTTTAGCCTTCACGCATGCGTACGTGCTAATTCATATATTTTTAAAAGTTATTTTATCTTGATTTTGGACATTGCCTTGGGTACGGAAAGCTATAGGTACAGCCCTCTAGTGATCGGCCGATATGCTTTTTTTTGCCGATACCGATATTTGAGTTGCCGATACCGATAAAATATCGGAATCGGCACGAAATTTTAAAACATTGATATAAAAATTATTTTATATTAATAATATAGTATTTAATATACATACATACTAGGGTAAGTAAAACATCTAAATAGTGGCAAATTTGCAAACATTAAAGAGATCCGCCAGCACCGCATTCTTCTTTTTGGGAGTCATATGAAAAAGTTTTGTAAGTGAACCATCAAAAAAAAGTAAAGGTATTGAAACAAGTTAGAAAAACTGGAAAGGAAGGAAATTAGTTTGTACCTATCAACTTCCGTAATTGACAGAAATGAATCTCCATTTGAATGGTGGGATTTCAATAAAAAGGATATGCCTTTACTTAAAAATCAAGCAGATATTTTTTTATCTGCCCCTTCTGCAAGCGTCTTTAGTGAGCAAATTTTCTCCGATGCTGGCAACATTTGTTGTATTAGAAGAAATAGATTGATTGCGTGCTGAAATCCTGATCTTTTTGCATCGCAATTTGAAAAAGTTAAATTTTGATTACTAGTTAGTAGTTTATACTACATTACGTCATGAATAATCACATGTATCAAACTTTTATTTTTATTTCCTGTTTAGTGCATAAGTGCACTTTATTTGCAATGTTAAATTCTTGATGCTGTGTTATTTAAAATGATAAAAATTAATTTAAAAGTAATTTGATTGTTTTTTTGTTTTATTACAAGAAATTATAATACTAGATTTGTATTTCAAAATAAATAAAATAAAATTGCTTTAATTAAAAAAATTCCGATATTTATCGGCAAAATTTTGCCGATACCGATTATCGGCAAAATTTGCCGATATGCCGATACGATACCGATACACCGATATTTATATCGGTATCGGCCGATCACTACAGCCCTCCATAGCCGTATTCGATTGAGACTGGAGATCAGTTCAAAATGAACTGAAACTGAACTGATATTTCAGTTCAGTGAGCCAAGGTCAAATGAAATCATGAAAACAATTAATTGCCATTTTTTACCTGAACTACTGAACCGATCTAGGTGATCCCGGTCCATTTTCGGTTCATTTGCAGGTGAGCTGGATCACTTTTTAGGTAGTGGGGGCAAAGTGATATTTTTACAATCGAACACGAATCAGTTCAATAAAGTTCAGTTAGATCGATCTGAATCGATCCAAAGTAGTGAATCGAATACGGCTACTAACCCAAGGCTATAGGGTTAGTTTTGTTTGGTTGCATTCCCGAAGTGAGCGGAGGACCACACGTGAAGTGAAATATGAGAACAACACCGGGTTGCTGCCAAATGCGCAGGTCTGAAGGTCGAAAATTTGACAAGCGTCTAGGGTTGGGCTAAATTTTCGATGCGATACCGTACATGCGCAATGGCGAAACAAGAATAATAGGTATTATTGTGGCTTTGCATGGCCCTCCGCTCACTACGGGGGCGCAATCAACAAGAACTGACTGAAGACAAACCCAAACTAACCCAAAATTAAGAAAAAAGAGTAAGTAATTAAAAAACATACAAAACCTTAGAAAAACGTAAACACATCTGTCGCGACCGATGGGAATCGAATCCGCAGCGCAGAAATGACATTCAAAACCTCTATCTACTACACCACCAAGCCGTTGAAGGAATTTCGCTAGAACGTGCACATGGATAATTCCGATATTTCGGCCATATTACGCATGGACGGTGTCGCATCGAAAATTTAGCCCTATTCTTAGACACGTTGAAAATTTGCTGTAGGTAGACACGAATCTTTATGAAAACGAGTGTCTCGCGACAGCATTGCCGTTGGCTGTCATCAAGGTCGAATGTTACAAACCTACAAAGAAGGGGTATTTTTTTGTGATTGTATTCGCGGAAACACATACAAGCTGCTGTATATTTCGTAAAAAGTGCATCCGAAGTACTTACAATACGTAATATTTCACTTTTCGCATGGCCCTCCGCTCGCTACGGGGGCTCGAGAAAAGGGAACTAACCAGGGGCTAACCCAAACGTAACCCAAGACATACCTAAAATCAAGAAAAAAAACTGTTTGCCAACCAAAACTAACCCAAGACAAACCCAAAATCAAGAAAAAAACTGTTTAGAAACTTAACCTTAAAAAAATAAAAAAGCAATGGGGGTTTGAACCCGGGCCGCCGCCGATAGTTGCCGAATTGAGACCTAACCATCTAAACCTCTAGACCACGACGCCTCTTGCTGCAAATCGATCGCATCGCGAAAACATCAAATGCATTCCCTCGAGTTAACGCCACCTACAGTAGATGACGCTGAAGAAGCTTTTACCTTGATGACAGCGAACGGCAATGCTGTCGCGAGACACTCATTTATAAATAAGATAAAGTCATATATATAATAACACGTATATGGATAAAGTATATTTCTGTAATGAGAAAGAGAGAGAGATGAGTCGTCGCGATTGAATCGGACTTTTAGAGGACTCCAACCCGTGTTACACTATAACAGATTTTCTATTATATATTCGCATTGTATTTGGATCCATTTCCATAGGTTAATGTTATTAAGCTCATTGGGGTAAAGAAGTAATATTCACTTCCAACTTCTAACACGTGTACTGTGTTAAAACGCGATTTTTTTTTTAATTGTTGAGACGTAAAGGCTGACTAGATATACTCTTTTTTTCATCGTGAAAAGTCGAATTTGTTTACCTATATATAATCACATTAACGACTTTTATTTAAGATATTTATTTTATTGTTTACCTGCGTTTTAGTTATTATATTTTAGATTTATATTAGTGTTTGATCTCAAATTTTTTCGGCTTGACTGCTTAACTTCGGGAACAGCCGTTGTTAGAATTGTAGTGTGCCATATGTGTGCCTTGTTTGTTTTGTTCCCTGCATTAATACCCAGCAAATCATATTTTTTGCGAAAGGATAAGAAATAACGGTAATAATAAATACTATTATACCAAAATATATCCGGGTGCGGATGTAGGGGCTCAGACCATGTATTGGTAGTGGCAATAGAAGCCAGAATTGATACGCAATAGCTGAGAGACATCAACATCATGAGAGACGTTACCAGGGATATGAACAGGAACCTACAAAAGCAAAATGAAGAGGAAGGCGCAAACAATAATGAAAAGGAGCCAGAAGACATGTGGAGAAGGTTCAAATCGGCAATGATAGAGCCATGCAGAGAATACCTGAGACCAAGCAAAAGACAATACTGGATGACGGATGAGATTCTTGGGTTAATGGAGGAAAGAAAAATAGCCAAAACCTCCAGAGATCAGAGGAAGTACCGAGAGCTGAAAAACAAATTAAGGTATGAATGTCACCAAGCCAGAGAAACATGGCTGATGGGTAAATGCTCGGAAATGGAGGAGTTACAACAGCGACAAAATATGCATAACCTCCATAAAAAGATCAAGGAATTTACCGGCACGAGCAGAAAACAAAAGCCGCACATTCTAATAGACAATGACGGAAACATTATAGTAGATATAGAGAAGCAAATACTATAATGGGAAAATTACATTAAAAATCTGTTCGATAATCAGAGAGTGGAGATACAAGCCAGTACTGAAGAACAAACGGGGCCGACGATTCTGAAAGAAGAGGTAAAACGAGCACTAGAAACAACAAAAAGCTGAAAAGCTCTGGGTCCAGACGAAATACCTGTGGAAGTGTTGAACTTGATTGAAGAACAACACTTGGACTCTATAACAGCCCTATTCAATAGAATATATATATACCGGGAACCATACCAGCGGAATGGCTAGAATCGACCTTTGATAAAATACCCAAAGAGGAAAATGCGAAGAAATGTGATGAATATTGTACAATCAGCTTGATGAGCCACACATCACACCGAGCATCACACATTGAAAGTGTTCTTGAAAGTTATACACCGCAGAGTATTTCAGAAACTGGAAAGTAATATCTCGGATACCCAACTCGGGTTTAGAAACGGATACAGTACTCGGGACGCATTATTTGCATACAATGTCCTCACACAACGCTGTCTGGATGTCAATAGGGAAGTTTACGCCTGTTTTATAGATTACAATAAGGCGTTTGATACAGTGAGGCATGACCAGTTAGTAGAAGTGCTAAACCAGAACAACCTGGACTCACGAGATATCAGGATCATTGTCAACCTTTACTTTAACCAAAAGGCAACAATGCGAGTACAAGAAAAGACGACTGACCCTATAGAAAACAAACGGGGCGTAAGACAGGGATGTGTCCTCTCGCCACTTTTATTCAACATCTACTCTGAAGAAATATTCACCAGAGCCCGTGTATACGAGTTGAGAGGCATCACAGTAAATGGCAAGACAATTAATAACTTGCGCTATGCAGACGATACTGTCTTTCTTGCTGGAAATATGCGGGACCTACAAGAACTGCTGAACAGGGTCGTCACTGCCAGTCGACATTTTGGCTTGACACTTAACACAAAAAAGACCAAATACATGGTTATAACAAAGAACAACACTCCGCAAGAACACCTCTATGTAGACGGAGAACAATTAGAGAGGGTTACAAGTGAAACTTACCGACCCCCAGTCTATGTATTACCTTCTGAAAGTCGGCAGTCAGACACGTGATCGTACATTTTTTACCAACCTATTTCGACCCATCCATTACGTTATGTATTTCGTATCTCCCAAGTTCTTTAGAGTTTGGAGCCGCAAAAGTCGTTTGTGTTATTCTTTATTGGGAACTATTGTTTCCCCTTTTTTATCTTATTTTAGCAATTAATACACCAAGAACCTTTAATACATTTATTAAATAAACGAACCACTCAGCACATGTTAACATAAAACAAATCTTAATAAATGAAGAAAGAACATCTTAATTTTCTTAAAGTTCAGTAGGAACATAGATAAGAAGTCATTTTGTTAAACTCTAAATATACTTAATTATGCCGCCCTTCATAACTTGTAGTAACATCGAGGACCGTAGTACTTAATACGTACCATTTTTATTCACGAATCAGATCACCTATTAATATATTAGTCCAGAGTAATTGGATGTGATACTTGTCACTTATCACATACAACACGCCAGTTATACTCTAGATATAACTTAACGTCTCAATGCTAACATATTATTGGCGAATATTTAATTACCGAATGTTCTCTTTTTTTTTTTGGGCGTGGTACGTTGTACCTGATAATTATTGCATTGTTCTCTTCTCATAATATTGTGTTAGTCCAGAACTTAACGTAACAACGGTTACGATAATAACGAAGATTTTAAAATGGGAAACAAGTCAAGCAATATAATTAAAAACCAAGCAAGCCGAAAGACAACGGTCCAGGAGCGGACACACAGTTCCTAACAACTCCTGTCGGACATCCATGGATCTTGTCAATTAATCACCGACTTAACTCGTTACCCTCTCTACAACCTATCGCTTCAATGCCAAAACAATATTATTCGCGTGTACGTACCTCTGCATATTCCCATTCATTCAGACATCACACAACAACGTACAATTCAAATTCAACCAACTATCGTATCATACACTCGGGATATTCAGTTGTACGCAATTAAATAATTAAAATTTCGGGAGTACGGATCTTGCCTGCGGCACTTTACTAAGGGTTTATTTGGGACCAGAGTTAGTGTGACCAGGATAGCATTAAACGTGACCAAAATTTATAGAACCCATTTTTTTTTCTTGATATAATTCCCCTTCCCATTTTCGTGTAATTGCGCTTACCTGGAAGAATTTGGTTAACTGATTTTTCTCCCCCAGCCCTCTTAGCCGTTCCCCGAGTATTCATATTTGCTGTTTGTTGTTGTTGTTGAGTTTCACAGGCGAACCCTTTAAAAGAATAAATTTTAGAATCATCATCTTGGAACAGGAAAATTCCATATCAAAAATTGAGACCCCCCGTGACCCTTCCAGAATTCTCAATTTGTCAATGGTAATATCAGTCAATCCCCACATCGTACACCGTTATATAAGGTTCGGCGTTAGGATCTTCTTTTATTCCTCATTAACAAATATGTCAGAATTCTGAAATTGTTAGTGCATTACTCCATGGAACTTTAGATTGTCAACATCGTACACCGCTATATTAGGTTCGACGTTTAAACGCACCAAAATACCATAAAAAAATGCAACAACAATGTAGCTCTTATTGAATTTCCGCTAAGGTCTTGCAAAACAAGCACCGTACACCATCAGAGGTTCGGACGCTATAAAATTGCAATACTCTATCGGAAAGTTCAATATCAGCATTAAATATGTTAAATTGATTTTTTTATATTTTGAAATAAATTTAATTTCCCCTAATGTTGTTATTAATTATTTCCTCCCACAGGCTTGCAATCCAGCACCGGACACCGTCAGGTTCGGACGCTGTAGATTCACCACCCCCTTGAGAAAATACCAATAACCAACATTCCACTTGAATTATTTAAAATAGAGTTAAAAATTTAGAATGAATTTCAAGAAATTATTAAATTCCCCTAATGTTGCTTATTAATTATTTCCTCACACAGACTTGCAATCCAGCACCGGACACCGTTAGGTTCGGACGCTGTAGATTAACACGACTTTTTTGAGAAAATATCAATAATCAACATTCCCCCTTAATTAATTTAAATTTAGAATTTTCCAGTTCAAGAAATTTTTTAGTGGTCGAGCAGAGTGTTCGTACCTTTAAAAGAATAAATTTT
>JAEQML010080803.1:0-11457 GCA_016904865.1 Pissodes strobi | reverse complement strand
GGACCCAAGTAGAATTTTTAACGGAGACGAAACCAATTTTTGTTATTGTCCTACTGATTTGGGAAAAGTTCTTGCTGCAAGAGGGACTAAGAATGTTTATGAGGTCGACTAAGGTGATGCAAAAACAGAATTTAACTGTCATATTTACATTTGCTGAACAGTTACGCCTCCCTTGATTATATCAAAACAAAAGACTACCCCAATCTGTTAAGAATAGTGTTCCCAAAGAATGGAGTTATGCATTGACTGACAATGGATGGATGAAATGCGAGGCATTTTTGTTTTATCTAGAGCACATCTTATATCCTAGCCTATTAAAAACTGGCACGAATTTTCCAATTGACCTGTCTGTCGACGGCCACAAAACCCATGTTAGCTATGATGTTAGAACGCACCAGGCTACAAATTGTTTTAGTAGCATTATACCCAAACACGACTAGGATATTGCGACCAGCCGATGCGTGAAGAAGGCAACATCCATTTGCAAAACTTGGCAAGCCCGACTTTGCACCATTCTTACACAAGCTGTAGATAACTTGTCCGAAAAATCAACTGCTAATGGTTTTAGAGCATGCGGAATATTTCCGTGGAATCCTAACGCCGCCGTCGATTATTCTAAATGTTTGGGGAAAAGAGTTAGTTCCGTAGAAGAAAAAAATGGAGTACCTCTTATAGAAACCGAAGAAAAAGCTTTAAATCTTCATGGCTTTAAACAACTTATTGGCGAAGAAAAAGGTGAAGAGCTTACTATACTAAACCCAACCAAGGACAAAAATTTCAAACTTTTCAGAATAGTTTATAATTATTTAAAAAACACTGAACTAGCCGTTACTTGATAGAAATTCATTATAATTAATAGTATAATGATACAAATTGTTTTAATTTCCACTTATATTAACTTGAACTAGACATATGTTTCGACACACTGTGTCTTCTTCAAAAGTTTGCCCTAAAGTGTTTATAATAATAACAGCACTATACCTATTACATTGGGATACACGTCTCACAAAAAAAGTTTAGGGTCTTCAGGTCGGCCTAAGAGGGTATAATAATAGTGCGGAAAACCCAAAATCCAATTGTTCGTTCAGTAATATTCCAGTATGTTTGAGCTTATTATCTTCCATGATTTCTAATAAGTTTAATTTTTTGTTCTTGTTTTCCCAATGTAAGATTTTGGAATCTTGATTGAAATTATGATTTTCATTAAGTAAATGTTTGGCATATTGAGAATTATCCTTTTTTATAACTAGATTTATGTTCTTTGATTCTCGTTTTAAATGTTCTCCCTGTTTGACCTATGTACTTTTTTGTACAAGAACCACATTGTAACTGATAAACCCCTGATTGATTATGTTTATTGGTTTTAGATTTATTATTTTTAATGAGATTGCCAAGAGAATTATTAGTACGTAAAGCTATTTTGACATCCCTTTTCATAAGTGTTTTGGCTATTCTGGTAGTTATATTTCCTGTATAAGTTAATGTTTTGTGTTTATGTTTATCATTGGATTTTAATGTCGGGAATATAAGATTTAGAGCTTTTTTCATTTATTTTTTCTGTAATATTTTATCTATTAATTCTGTTTTATACCCATTGTTAATTGCTATCTGTTTTATTAAATTAAGTTCTTTCTTGAAATTTTATTCAGATAAAGGTACGTTAACTAATCTGTAAATAAAACTATTGTATGCTTAGAGTTTGTCTGCATATGGGTGAGTAGAATTATGTGGAATAGTTGTGTCAGATTGAGAACGCTTATGAAATATTTCAAATTCATGTTTATTATTATTGTTGGTTATTTTCAAATCTAAATAGTTAATAGAATGATCTTGTTCAATTTCTATTGTAAATTTTATGTTGTGTTTATGTCATCGTATGTTGATGACATTTTAACTTGTTTTACAGGTACAGATAGACAATAAAAAATGTTTTTAGAGCACATAAACACATTACACAACAACATAAAATTTACAATAAAAATTGAACAAGTTCATTCTATTAACTATTTAGATTTGAAAATAACCAACAATAATAATAAACATGAATTTGAAATATTTCATAAGCCTTCTCAAACTGACACAACTATTCCACATAATTCTAGTCACCCATATGAATTGAAGTTTTCGCCTAAAAAAATACATCTATTTCTTTGCATGGACATAACAATGTCGTTCATATGACAATATCACCAATAATCACAATGCAGAAAAATAGATTTAATTTCTTTAGGCAAAAACCAAAAACCGTACGTCGCGCGTCGCGTCGTCCGGAATAAATTCAATAGATCAAATCTGCTCATAAATGAATAAGGATTTCAAAAATATACTTTAGAGTTTACGTGCTACCTGGTATTTTCGAAAATTTTCAGTAGAAAATTAGAAAAACCTTTTACTTAATTAGAAAAAAATTATGACTTATCATTGTCTTATAAGTAGGCTGTAACTGTAAGAATTTGACAGTTTAGTTTTTAAATTCAGGTCTTGGCGTCTTATTAATGTGTGTGTTTAAAATATCTTAGCATTATTATTTTGAAAAGAAATGGTTCAGTTTACTTAGACATGCATTACATGTATGGTTTAGCTGATGGTAGATCGCCGGAAGCTAGGCGATTGTATCAAGAGCGCTCTCCTAATAGAGTCATAACAGATAAGAGAACATTTGCAAATGCACATAGATGATTGATTGAAACAGGTACTTTGAAGCCAATTAATCAATTAGAAGGGGCCTTCGACTGTAAGAATTCCAGAAATTGAAGAAGCAGTTTTAAATTCGAACTTATTAATTGAAAAAGTGGAAATAATTTGACTCTCTCGCACGTTCTAGTTGGAAAAATTCTGCACGATTTTTGTTATAATCGTATCATATTTAACGGGTCCAAGCGTTACTTCCCCTAGACTTTCTTTTGCGAGTTAATTTTTCTCATTGGTTTCTGGAGAAAATTGCACATAATCCCTTATTTGACTATGAAATAATGTTTATAGTCCTACGGCCCGCGTACATTTATGCAACGATTTAAAAAAGTTTCGTTATATCAACATTCGATTGTACCCCTATCATGTAGTTACGTATGAGGTGTCAGCTGGCTAGGTAACGGTGGAGGTGGTCGTGAGAGGGTCGAAAACACAGAAAAAAAATCGTGACCTGAAATCATTTCAAGAAATACGAAACTTTTATGCAGAAAAGGTAATGTTAAATAAGGAACATTGGACATTGTCAGCTGGTCGGCGCGCGGTTCACAAATTGTCGGTAAAAATTACTAAAATAATTACTTGAATTTTTCTGTAAGGATTTTCAGTGATAAAGGTTTCGAACTTAAAGAGCTATTATATAAATAATAGTTTTTAATGAAACAGCCAAAATATTTCCTTTTTTTATTTTGAAAATAGAATTATTTTGTTTTTATAGTAAAATAATACATTCATAATTTCATATTTGTATATGCATAACTAAAAATTTTAATTAATAATTTAAAGCAATATTGCATTATAATGACGTAGACTTGTGTATTGGGCCATAATTAATTGAGAATTCAATCAGATTAATATTGATTTAACGTTTCATCTTGCGAGTGCTTCACCCATAATTTAAACGTTACACATTATCAAAAACGATACCAAGAATTTTAAAATCTGGGCAGATGCTAATATATAGTGAGATTTACGAAAAAATTTTCAGCTGCATGTATGTGGGTGGAAAAGTTGTCAGCTGTCGTAGGTGCGCCCAAAGGCAGCGGGCGCGACCTAAACTGCATCAGCTGACAACTTTTCCACCAACATACATGCAGCTGACAACTTCTCCAGCAACATACTAACAGTTTTTTTCGTAAATCTCACTATAAATATTAGCATCCACCAAAATTTCATAATTCTTGATCGTTTCTATGAATCGCATTTTTGACCAATTTGGACCCCCCAGCTGACAATTAATCCACCGCCCGCCGACCAGCTGACAATGTCCAATGTTCACTATTTAACATAACCTTTTCTGCATAAAAGTTTCGTGTTTCTTGAAATGATTTCAGGGTACGATTTTTTTCTATATTTTCAACCCTCTCACGGCCACCCCCACCGTTACCTAGCCAGCTGACACCTCATACGTAACTACATGATAGAGTTACAATCGATTGTTGATATAATAATCATATTTGGGTCGGCGAAAACCCCCAATGCATACACGTATCTATCAGAAATTCCTGGAACCACTGGTGCATTGCAAAAGCTAATTCCTGATCCTTTGATTGTGTTTGTCCTTAGTTTTGTCCTTGCACTCGTTTCTCGCTTCGACAAAATAATTGCGATTTTCAGTGGTCTGGTTTTGCTGCCAGTACTTGTAGGCTTGCTGTTTCCTACTTACAGCTTCCTCGCATCTTCTGTCGAACTAGGGTTTTCCTTTTGATCGTAACTTGATGGAATTTGGTTCCTGAGGAAATTACTTGCGTGATTTTTTCGCAGCAGACTGACTAGTCGTCAGTGCCAAAGCAGACGTCGAGCCAAGGAAAATCTAGGTAGAACTCCCTTAGATCGTCCCAGTATGCAGGATCGTAATGCCAGATTTTGCGAGGCAATGGTGGATCCTTCTGTATGAGTGGCAATTCACAAACCGTTGTAATAAGTTTGTGGTCGGAAGTGCCTAATGGCGGACTAACTGTAACTGTGTACTGGTCAGGATTGGTGGTCAGAAAAAGATCCAGGAGGGCGGCGAATTCGCCCCTCTTTGAGATTCGAGTTGGTTCGTCTACAAGTTGAGTAAGCCCGTATGAAAGTTGTTTGGCCTTTTATTTCTTTTCAAACTAAGTATAAGCTATTTTTTGCTAGGACATAGAGAAAATGAGTTATAGCTCAAAAACCGGAAAAACAGCAAACATTTTGAAGTTTTATGGTTACAGATAGTTGCGCCAAGGGTGCAGGAGGTCGAAAACTTGATTTCGGCATACTTTCGGCAATATATACAAGATAAAAAAAATTGGTGTGTTCTTAAACAGAAGTGAAAACTTCAACAAGCGGGGTCGTCGTTTGTCAGAATTTCGATCCGAGCCTTCGTTGCAGAGATACGCGCGAAAAACGGTTTTGCCCCCAAAATTCCCCCTTTATGGTTTAAGGTGGCCGCGTACCTACCATAAAAATTTCGACCCCGTACCTCTTCTCGCTCTCTTGAAATTAATTATTTTAGTTTTTGCTTCTCCCCCCTCCCCTGGCCAAACGGATGGGGGCACGGAGTCCCGTTTTCGTCCAGGATCTTCTTTTCACCCCAGCTACATACCCTGAAAGCCCTCTACCTATACGGGAACATGCCAGTACAAGAAGCGTTACGTTACATATCCGAGCATGACGCGTGATGCGTGACGCGTGACGGCTCGGTCTCATTTACCCCCCAAAAAATTGCGAAACGCGCCTAAAGAAGTTTTCACTTCAAAAAAATTGTGTGTGCCACACTATAGAAGAACTTCGACAAGCGGGGTCATCGTTTATCACAATTTCGATCCGAGACTTTGTTGCAGAGATACGGGCGAAAAACGGTTTTGCCCCTAAATCCCCCCTTAAATTAGAGCCCCGTTACGCCCGTATGGTCTAAGGTAGCACCCCATGGGGCGCACCCACCATAAAAATTTCGACCCCGTACCTCTTCCCGTTCTCCCGGAATTAATTATTTAAGTTTTTCCTTCTCTCCCCTCCCCTGGCCAAACGTGGGGGGGGTACGGGGTACCGTTTTCGTCCAGGATCTTCTTTTTACCCCGGCTACATCCCCTGAAACTTTCGGCTCTCTACCTATACGGGAACATGCCAGTATGAGAAACGTTACGTTACATATCCGGGCATGACGCGTGGCGCGTGATGCGTGACGGCTCGGTCTCATTCAACCCCCACAAAAATAATTGCAAAAATCGCCTAAAGAAGTTTTCACTTCAAAAATGAAATATTCTACCTGCTTTACTTCTAAATTAGATGTACCCCGTTATTGGACTATAAGGGTAGTTGGCATTCTACAGCATGATAGTCGACAAGAAAATGTCACTAAAAATGTGTAATAAATTGTCTAAACTATATTGAGTGTACCTGGGATGTGTTTAAAAAGAATTTGATTAAACGTAAATCGAAAGGCAAGGTTTTTAGCAACTATAATATAACTAAAAAAATTAAAAAGTTTCCAAGAAAATACCAGTAAAGTATTGAGGCCTACCTAGGTGGCACTATCCTTAGAACTTTTCATTTTCACAGTATATATGTACAATTTTGTATATGTTACGGTTAAACTGTCTACTTGGCTAGTTTATAGACTAGCTGAATATACAAACTATCCAAATGTCTGGTTATTTTGATGGAAAATCATATTTTCACTAAAATAGCTACGAATATTGGTTGGTTTCTATACTATCCAGCTAGCTTACAAACTATGCAAGATTAATCGCCAAAGTACAAACCACAAGAAAATTACACAAATTAACCGGGGTCTTTGGCTAGTTTACAAACTATCCACAATAGTTGGATAAAGTGTGAACTTAATATTGCTAGTAATACAAAATAACCAACTCGTTGGTTAGTACGTAAACTAACCAATTGTATTTGGTTAATTTATTAGAAGTGAGGTTATGTTTATGGCAAGAGTTTTGTGTTGTTATTGTTCACATTATCTTGTGGAATTTGTTGAAGAACTTGATTACCTACACTTATTAAAAATGAATCAACAGCAACAATTTCAAAAATTACTTATGGAAGTTTACGAGCAAAAGTCGCAAAATTCAAAATTAATGAATGATAGTGATTATAGTCAACTTTTGCAACGTATAAAGAGAATAGGCGGAGTTGGACCTAACACTAGTAACAAGAATGATTATTATGTGGTAAATACTTATGATTTAAAGAGAATCGAATCGTCTTATGTAATCTTACATAAAAGATCCGGAAAGATTATTTTACGTTTAACTTTATTTTTGACCAATAATTATTTTACTGTTCTAAAATAAATTAACCAAAGAGGATTGGTTAGTTTACATACTAACCAATGAAATGGTTATTATGTATTACTAGCAATATTAAGCCTGCACTTTATCCAACTACTGTATATAGTTTGTAAACTAGCCAAAAACCCCGGTTAATTTCTGTAATTTTCTTGTGGTTTGTACTTTGGCGATAAATCTTGTATAGTTTGTAAACTAGCTGGATATTATACAAACCAACCACTATTCGTAGCTATTTTAGTGAAAACATGATTTTCCATCAAAATAAGCAGACATTTATATAGTTTCTATACTATCCAGCCAGTCTATAAACTAGCCAAGTAAACACTTTAACCGTAACATATATATTTATTATTGCCTTGTCTAGTTTATTTTCTCATTTGTAATAAGCGTTTCTTGAAACAAAGCGCACTGATATTTAATTGCTTCATTTATTAAATTCATATTCTCATTGATGCTATTTTTTGTTGGTTACTTTTATTAATGACCGATGTAGTTTGTGCAAATTTGGCAGCCATTTATAATTTTTCAATAATGTACGATTTGTTACAAGAGCTGTAGAGATGAAAATTGACTAGATGCTGTTCAAAGGAAGATAATATGCATAACCTTTTCTAACCAATCTTAAAAAGAGCGTTATTTAAAAATAATATCCATGACATTTTCAATCCTTTCTCTGTGCAGGATTTTTTGTTTTATTCCCTTGGTAACCAACTCTTATCAGCTAAACGATACCGAATATCAAAGGATTACTCTGTGTAGCATCAGAGCACCACTATATCCTACTACCACAATGAAACGTCTTATGCGGCTAGCCGGGCTAGCATAACACATTTCATATAAAAATGTTTCTACATTAGCGTGTTGAACGTAGCGGTAATACGACTGCTAATAAAATAATTAAAACCACTTTAACAATAAATTAGAGATAAATAATGATATATTCTCGAAAGCATCGCAGCGCCTAAATTCAACCGACCACTGCGTGTCCGATTTTATTTAAAACTTAATGCAGGTGGTCCTACATTCTCAGTTCTTACGAATACTAAACTTATTTAAAGACTAACTAACTCATTAAAACGTCATCACCAAACAAAGAGTTTGTTGAGGTAAGAAATCCAGCGACATGATGTGTAACTGCCGTTATTTAACTGGCGGGTTAACGGATAACCGTTTAGTCTTATTTGCAGAATTATTGTATTTATTTGGGCAAATTGCACCAAAAGGACCTACTCGAAATATTTCAATAATATATTTTTTATCCGATCGGACGAAAAACGACACCTTTCCGATGTGTTTTCTCACCGCAAAAGTCATGATTCCAGTATATTGTATTCGTTGCTTGGCAACATGCAATAACTGTACAAGAATAGAAAATAACTGTCCGGGAATATAACATTCCCGTCCTAGGCCGGGAATGTAACAATTCTGTCATATTCAAACGCCTTGTTTGTCAGATCTGACGTCTATCAAAAGTAACATTTAGCTGTAGTTTCCGTAGCTACGTTATTAACTTCAAGCTCGCTCGATTCAAAACTTAATATTATGTTGAGTTTAAATTTAAAACACCGTTTTTATTTAGAGTAATATTTGGCTCTATTTATATAAGTACGTATTGTAATTAAATTCGATCGGATAAAAAATAGTATGTGCAACTCGTAGGAAAAGCACATTCCTGGACTCCTGTGTTCCTGGCCTCGGCTGCGCCTCGTCCAGCAACTACCACAGTCGTCCAGGAATATTTTGCTCTTCCTCCTAGTTACACAATATACTATTTTTAATTAGGAAAATAATTTCCATTTAAAAAAACAAATTCATCATTTTGTTGAACGTTCGTATCGTAGTTAGTTTAATTTTTTGGCAGGTACTGATGATTTATATAATTCAATCAATTTTTTTAATGATCCCGTTGGGCCATATCCCTCATAACACATGGTAAGCTGTGTCTCAACGGTCAATAACTCCACAGTTTTGTAACGGAAATTTTTTAAGTAATATGCCTTTGCAAATGTAATAAAACGTAATAGGTTGTACCTAAGAGCTTCAATTCGTTATTCCACTTGATGATATGGATCAGATTTCCCTCTCAAAAAAAAAGGAAAGTAAAGAGGTGAAATTGGGAAGAATGTTCTATTCGATACCGAAAAATTAATTTTATTTCGAGAACTTCAATGCAAAAGGCCACTACATCGTCAAACAGGACAAATGAAACCATTGATCATGATGTGTCTTTTTTTCTTTGGCTTTTGGCTTCATAGCCAATACATGTTCTAGTCTAGGCTTAGGTCTTCAAAATTCACAAGGGGAAAATTAATCTGCAAGTTAAAGTGTTGATGAACATTTTAAGGAAGTCAGAAGGTGTGTTATGGACTCTAAATTCTGAATTCTTGCATTTATTATTTTCAACTCAATACGTACCTAATGAATAACTGACGATTGGTTTATTAATAATATTAATTTAGTTAGCGGAAATTTAAATTTTTTTTAGTTTTCTTTAACATAATTTATAATATTTTCAGTTAGGCCTTCGCAATAAAAAAATGCTCTGTAAACATTACACTTTATATTAATGTTTGTGGCTTAATGCCATTTTAGTTAATATATTTATAAACATATATTATTATTCGTTATTAGAGCGTTTCTTTGTCCACTAGTGTGTATTTTAAAAAACAGATAAAGTTACTGCTGCTTATAGACATTTTGTTAGCTTTTTATTTTATGTATATATAAATCAGATGTTTCTTGTTTTCAAGCTTTTCTATGTTAAAATGAATTATTTGTATTTGGAATGTTTATTTGATCATTAAAATGGATCTTAAAACGTTCAAAAATCCTTTAAGTCATATTAGGCGTAGTTATCTACAACATCAAAATTTTATCCGCCTAAGAGTATTTATTAGCGAAGAACGCTATTTAAATTGCTGCTAAAAATGCATTTCAATGAGACACTTGGCATAGTTAATTATGTCATGAATAATACAAAAATTATTTTCTGCTTACGATGTTCTGATCTCGGTTCTGATACATTGCCATATTCGGGGCCATACGAGAGCTTCAACGAGATAATCAATTGGTTTCATCTCACCGAAAGGAGACTGGTAATAGGTGACTTCGCGAGAATTCGATGTGAGACTTCATATTTTCACTTTCCTAAATATGTGACAAATATTTGTAAGTCTAGTTTGAGACTCATTGGATAATCGGTCACAATGATGCTGACATATTCAAATCAATCTACTAATCTTTTTCCTCCATACAATTGAAGTTCCATCTTGAATCATTTATTTCATATTCCTTTATTACTACTGGAATAACACTCAATTTGCAGCAAATTCTCTCAACGTAATAGGTCAATTTCAGCCAAATGGAAAACGGTATTATCCTTTATACTGGAGAATGCTGTATTTGTACAACGATCACGTGCTCAAATCGGTCATCCCAATGTCTTTTGGCCAGCGCAAACAAACCACTCTCATCAGCCAGACTACTTGATATTATGGTGTTCTGGTTTCTTGTTTGGCAGTGACGGAGCGGGCAAATGGAGAAAAATATATAGCCTAAAAAAACCTTGGATACAAAAAAAAATCCTAGTAATTAGAATATAAAGTAAAAGCTAGAAGAATAATCGCATTGATAATCACAGTTTATATATTTCCATTATCGTATTTCAGATATGTATTCCCATTTTATTCCCATTTAATCAGGATTCTTTTTAATTTCTCAATTGTTTAGAGATGTACAACATTAAACATAATAATGCTTATTCATAGTTGCTTTATGTATTATAAAACAATTTATTGAAGATTTCCCAGACACCACGTTGACGAGTGACGTCATCGAGAAGATACGAGACCAGGATAGTTTATCCCTCATCTCGATAGAAATACCTGCTCTCGTCTCCTCGAGAGGTACAATTTTCGGCTGAGAGATGCGTTCTCTGTTTCTCTTGAGTTTAAAATTACCGCCTCAAGATATCATATCTTAGTATCGGAATAAGTTTGCTGTAGAATATTTGTATGAATAATAATTAATTGAATCATAACATAAAAATAATTCTATTCAGATCAAAAATAGTGGTTTTTATACTTTGCAAAATATATTACCGATATAAAAAGGAATAAAACAAGAATAATAAGCGAAAAAAACAGGCATTACCATTGGCTTTTACACCGACAGATATATCACTTAAAACGGAGAAAGATAAATATCCTATTTAATCAGTTAATTACTTATGTATTATAGTTCTTCATAATAAGCCCTTGGATTACAATTTCAATATTAAAGAAGTGTTAGTTTATCCTGTCTAGGAAGAAATTTTTCTCAACGAAAAAGATGGTGGAGATGATAAAAATGAAGTAGAAATGCACGTTGTATATTACGATAATTTATTTTCTATTTACGATGAATGTGTGTAGGAGCGGATTCCACACATAAAAAGTTACATTATCATAGTTTGTTATGATTATTTTATTCTCTTTTAGTTAATTAGTTTGGCAACTTA
>JAEQML010080802.1:0-11457 GCA_016904865.1 Pissodes strobi | reverse complement strand
GCTTAGATTTTTTTGGACTCTCTATTAAACTGTGTACCAAGATTTCAACTTCAATTCATTCAAAAACACAAATACGAACATTCAGGAAATTCGATCTGTTCTTCTTCCCATTAGACTTTACGAAATGTGGAGTTCCCTTCAATTTCATTAGCATACATGGTCAATACTATTAAATATTGTTAAATGTATATTTCACCCTTCACCGTATATAAAAATTACAATAGGTTCGATTTCATGTACAAAATCCATAATACTTTTTCCAGACGGTTTCTAAAATGCAATAAAATCAATATCAAGGAAAAAATTGATAATTTGTAAAAAAAATTAATTTACGAATTTATGGATGAAAGATTTAAAAAAAATCTTTCCCTCAACTTTGTTCCATTGCTGCATCGCTTATTACTTTGGATGGAGTACTACAGTATTCCAAAAAAATGATGGGTTCATCGATGTGCAATTTTCGGTTCCGGTTACACATAGACTGAAAGCACAATGGTAAGAGCAACTACGATCATCAGCTAATTTTTCTAATTCTATTAGTATCAATCATAACAAACCTTTCGTCATCTTTTAAAATACCTCAGGACTGACATGAAAAAAATCAATTTTAGATATTTATATGATAGCTATTTATATTAAGTGTTGTATGAACGATAATATAGTTACGATCGAGAAATATTACCGCGACGAGGTCGTTGGCCGAGTCGCGGTTATTCCACGTGTGACTTAGAATGCCATAGTGCACCTGTAATCTACATTATCTATGACCATTTAAGTAGAAGGTTAAACTTAATTTTAATTTTAAGTGAAAAAAGTGAAACCTTGATATTAGAAATTCTGATTTTGACATGTTGTGCCAATGGATTATTAAACAATGGGTTACGAAATAAACGTCATTACATCATTAGTGATGTAATGAGTTTACTACATAACTCATGATGTTTTACAGATATTTTCGTGGCAGATTTTCCCAGGATTTAGCCCGCCCGATCCCGCCCCTGGCAACGCCTGTCAGACAGTTACGACGGACGGCAAGAGCGAACCAGTTCGTCGTACAACTGGAAACACCTAGAATATCGCTTTACTAGAACTCCTTTGTCTGGCGCACTGCATCACTGTGGAACTCACTTTCAGGACATCTGTTTCCCCCTAATTACATCCTACAACTATTCAAGAACCGTGTCAATCAACATCTTCGCACACACACCGCTCGTCAAGCACCATAGGATCTTCTTTTAGTGTGTGTGCCTGTGCCATAAAAAAACACGTGTGCACTATGTGCGCATATCTGAAGTGGAACTTCTTAAACCTAAACGCCCTAGCCTTATACATATCAACGGATTTGTTAACCAAAAAGTAGTTTTTTAAATATACCACTCAATTAACAAAAAGGGAAGGCCTAAATGAAAAAAAAAATCTTCATAAAAGTTTCGCTTATGTCTTGACATGGTGATAGAGCAAATCCCATATTTTTTGCTTGTAAACTAACAAAGATATCACAATAAATTAACCTCATATTTTCGTCCCGCCAGCGTTAAGAAATTTCACTTCAAAAGAAACTTAATCACAAGGAATATCTGGGAATAGACGTCTCCATTTTTTCAGTAAACCATCTTCATATAGGAACCTAAAAGCCTGAACTTCAGGATGGTAGTATAGGTTCACTTACACTGTCGTAAACAACACTACATGATATTCTATTTGTAACACTTTTAAACATAAACAGACGAAAAATAACGATAAGCATATTAGTTGGATTACCTCATTAGAGTACGACCGCGACCGAAACATCAAAATTTTGAGTTTATGATATGGTTTTCGTGGGATTCAGAAATAAAGACTTTAAAATTGATATACTTACGGAGCTTTTATTCACTACTTTATCTATCCGAATGACAGAAAATAAAAAATTAACTATATTATCGCAATTTAGAGGCCATATGAAGATCACACTGCAAAAACAATGAGCGTAAATTTAAAAGTCAAAATGAGTTAAACCTGGCAACACCTTCCGTTTCAATGGCATGTATCGTTGTGATATTGTCCACTACAAAAACAGTGATAGTCTCGCCGCAAACAATAAAATAAAATACACCACAAAAATATAATAAATAACATGTATAATAATATTATAAGAATGATTCCAAATTATTCTTAATTTAGTATGTTTATGGCAATTATTTCAACAAGATAATTTTCTTGAAATATATTTGCTTTGAGCAACCTAGGTTAAATTTAATTTTGCGGAGTTTGTTCATTTAGACCTTATCGTTTTTTCACTGTGGTCTTCATATGCAAAGGATATCACACACTTTGGGTTTTCAGAGATTAATTGTTTTTCCTGCAATTTTGAGATGTTATTTAACTTATATATAAACATTTTTAACCAGTGTGCGAAACTTGTCAGTATACAATTATTAGGTTTTATTTTATATGCCCATAACATCAACTGGCTCAAACATCACAACAAGAGCGACAACGAAGGTAGAGAAGCTGAAGTCTTTGACATCAGCTACGGGCCTACTCAACTTTTGGGCGAACCAACTAGGATCTCAGAGAGGGGTGAATTTGCCGTCCTCCTTAATCTTTTTCTAGCCATAAATCCTGCCCAGTACACAATTACAGTTGGCCCACAATTAGGTACTGCCGACCCCAAGCTTATTACAGCGGTTTGTGAACTGTCACTCCTACATAAAGATCCACCATTGCCTCGTTTAATCTGGCATTACAATTGAGAAACTGGGAGGATCTAAGAGAGTCTGTTGCGAAGAGATTACGCAAGAATTGTTTCAGAAATGGAAGCATACATCCCAAATTCCATCGAGATATCGTCAAAAGGAAAGTCCTGGTTCGACACACTGTAAATAACTGATTTGTATTTTACTCTACAAGCTTGCGTCTTTAATTTTTTTTTACAAATTGTTGCATATTATGTATTATTTGTGAAAAGAAGTGCTACATGTGATTTTAAGTCAATCTGACAAGCTTGTAGACTGTTCGAATTGTAAATAGTCCAACAGGTAGTTGGATATTTTCCTACAATGATCTGGCGTAATTTGTCACAGTCGTTGCAAAAATTCCCTTCTATTATATTATGTTTATACTTATTTCTTGTCAAAGAAGTATCTACTATTTTTAAGAAACAGTCCTAGCAAATAATAAGGTATTATATTAGAAAAGATTGCGTTAATTTTCCTTAAAAAACGTGGGTTTGATTATCTTTTACGATAGACATACTCTACAACGTATAAGAAGCAGGCTGATGTTTAAAAAGGTATGACGGCACTGTTGTCAAGTTTTGTTATTTACATACTAATACGGGTAGGTATATTTTACCTATGTGTAATGTATAGGTACATAACGGTTACCGTAATGGTACCTAATTATGGTGGTAATGGTAATTATGGTACCTATATGGTTACAGTAATTGGAATTGAAAAAGAAGCAATATAGCCACATTAATAAAATATATTGTCTAAAACGTTTCTTAATCTTATCCTACCCGATGCCTGAATTTGCAGGAAGTCTAAAGTGAGAATATATGGCTACCTAGCACACCGCACTATAATCTGGAAAATACCCTCAAATTATTTCTTTTTTTGATTGGAGATCTGGGTGGCACGCCGTGACATGTGACCTGCCCGAGCCCGAGAGGTAGTTCGGCGTCGCTCTCGGGCTGTTCCGGCTGTTGTTTTGTTCCTTATCGAATCGCGATCGACCCTTAACCGGCTTGACGCTTGACCATTTCCCTTTAATTTCTTTCTTTTATAATGGAGTCAGTGGAGGAGTTATTTCAAAAGTGGGGATTTCTCGATTTTATAGAAACATTTGTCGGTAAGTTATTGCTTTTTTCAATCTAAAATCTAATCTGAGGCTAAGCGGTTAAGGTAAACAATGGCGCGGCGTCTCATTTGGAATTATTATTAGTTATTTACCAGATACAAGCCAAGCAAAGAAGGTTATCTTTAATCTATGAAGTAGTAAGAAGCCAAAATTTGTTTTGATATGTTAAATTAGTTTGCTAGGTGTTATATACAAAAGCCAACTTGGTCAAGTCAAGGAATTTATTCTAAAATAAACATTTTCAACTACATACCAACACAGCTATTTTCAAATAATATAATTTTTCTTCAAACGTCAGTAAATCCGTCATTACTCGACTGTGTAGGCGGCAGTGAAGTTTCATTTTTCCTCCGCCGGAGCTTTACTTTTCACTTTTCCGCCGGCGGAGGTAAAAGTGTTATCATAGCAACATAGATACAATACAAACAAACATCAAAATAAGCGTCAACAACTCAAGAGTTATTAAACTAAAATTTGTATTTATCACTCAATGTGTGACTGCATTTCTAACAATCACTAATTTAGGAACAAATTGGTTATTATTTAATCGAACTTACTCAATAACTGCTTATCAATCCGGAATTAAAACGCAATCGAAAACGCAATTTTAATAATATAATTATTGTTGACAGTGTCCACTGACAGCTTTATGTTACATTACTATAGCAACAACCTGAGCCTATTCACCGACACCGCACCGGTCTAAGCCGCCTTGCGAACCCACTTATCTTTAATAATTATTATTATTACTATTAAAAAGAGACTTTTTGCATTAATTTGTCGGCATTTGAAGAAAAAACAGCATATTTTATTTGGAGGAAAAGTTACTTTTCATGGCTTGCTCTCTATTACCAGCCTCACTCCGTTCGGCTGTTAAACACGAGCGCGCCATGAAAAGTATTACTTTTCCTCCATATAAAATAATATACTATTATTAGTTATGCCTATGACAAAAATACTCTATTCTATAATAAGCAATGAATGGAAACATTTAATTCCTGAATACCTATTTCAGGACCAAATCATTTAATACAAGGCAAAAAAAGCTATAATACCTAATACATTAAAAAAACAACAATCATTGAAGTATTATTCATTATTAAATCACATATTCCTAAAAAGTAGATAAAATAAGGCAAAAGGTGTTTTTGGAAACTTATAATTATGCATTGTATATACAGTGTGATCTATTAAGGTGCGTATCGACCAAAAAATCATAGGGATGAAAATAAGAAAAGAGTTCCTATAAATATACGTCCAAAATCAGTTTATTACTAAAATACAGGGTGTTAAAATAAGGTTTTTATTACCTATCATCCAAAAATGCTAAAATCAATTCCATTAAATTATTTATAGTTTCATAATAATTTCATGGGTTGTCTTTTAGAACTATAAAATGAGATAATAAGATTAGAATAAAAATTTAAATTTTGAGTTTTAGTTTTTTTTTTCAACAGGTTCAGAGATGGGCAAAAGTTTGGAATTTATTTTTTCTCAGGTAAATGAAGAGATTTAAAAAAATATAGGGGACATAACAGTAGAATTTTTATTTGCTTTATTTCAAACAATTATAGAAAATTGAGAAAACTACTGATGGACGCCATATTTTTGTATAAAATTCTAAACAACTTGCCAAGCCAAGAACTTAAATATATATAATATTTTTTTAGGATCCGATATGGATAGATCCTGAACAATGTAGCAGCCAATCAACTACTCCCGGTGAAGTTTCTGGTAATGCAAGTGAGATTGTGGCCATATCTAATAAAAATTTAAAAACTGTAATACAAAATGATTCAGAAACTCTCACTTCGTATAAATAAACGTTATAGTTTGGAAGAGGCGTTACTAAAAAGTTAAATCGCCGGGTTCCAGAATTTTTTCGAATAACAAATGCCAAAGGTTAACGTCCTTCCTGTCTACGTTTGTGTTTATAAGTATACGTAATATAAACTGGTTGTATTTAGAATCAATAAGCTTTTATTTAAATGTAGATATAACTTACCCTTAATAATTAATAAGCTTACAATCTTCAGTAAAAAATACTACATAAAAATTACCAAAATAGCTATAATTTGGGTGCATAGCTTACAAAATGTAATATTAAATACTCTACGCTACTACGAAATATTCTGAGGTCTAAAAGTAAAAAGTACTATATTTTGGAGGAATAATCTACAAATTGTAAATCATAATACAATATTTTTAGTAGCATGTTGTGGTATTTACACACACAGTGCAGTAGCGATAGTTTACAAACTTGCGCAGGCTTAGTCAGTTGCTTGTAACAAACAATAAAGCAGATAAATGTAATTCGTCTTACAATTTGTAGCAATTTATATTATTTGGTTTTGAAAGAGCATAGAAACATTTATGGTCGGTAGCCAAGAACGGCGCCAACGAACTAACACCCATTTTTTCCAGACTTTTGTCTCTGTTTTACCGAAAGCGGATTTACCCATCTTCTCAGAAAGTCGCTCAAGTACAACCTATTCCAAAAAAAGCAAGAAAACCACGCCCTCAGACTATCGCCGAATTGCCTTGCTTCCAATAATCTCGGAAGCCATGGAACGCGTAGTCAATCAGCAACTACTCAAATACCTCGAGACCAAGAGAATAATTAGCGATAACCAATACGGCTTCCGCAAATAGATATAGGGATATATTGGCCTAGGCCACTCATATATGGATTACGGGAATTGAGACTTACGAAGAATCTCGAGCGATTGCGTTGGATATTCCGCAGGCATTTGACAGAATTTGGCATGACGGATTGCTCAACAAACTGCCGTTCTTCGGACTTGAAGCGACCCTCTGCAGCTGACTTGCCTGTTTCCTTAAGAACCGATCTCTGCCCGTTGCAGTTGATAGACACATCTCAGACACATTCACCATTAATGCTGGAGTGCCTCAGGGCGCAGACCTGCTGACCGAAACCAATAATCCTGTTTACAGTTTTACAGATGAGAGTACCCATATCTCCCCATTTAGATCAGAAAAACGGAAAAACGTTTACAACCGACTGAGACTTATCACCACAGATAGGTGCAAATTACAACAATAAATCAAGATCTGAAGAAAGTTAGAACCTGGGACGACAAGAATTTAAGCGAGTTCAATGCAGCAAAACCCAAGCAGCCACGTTAACCCAGAAAGACAATACGGCGAGCCCTGACATCATTATGGCATGATCAACCATTCCTTCATCCTCGTCAATCAGACTACTGGGTGTCACGATCAACAGACATATGTCCTGGCATGACCACGTTTCTAACATCGCAAAATCAGCCTCGCATAAGCTCGGTGCGCTGTTTCGCAACAAAAAACTGTATACACCGCAGCAGTTGCTCTTCCTCTGCAAAGCGCAAATAAGAACCTGTTTAGCATATTGCTCATACATCTGGTGTGCCGCACTTAAGGACACCCTAAAGCTGCTGGAATCCATTCAGAAGGAACTGTGCGTCTCGTCGGCGACCAGGAATTGGATAGTCTGGATCACCGCAGACATGTGGCCAATATATACCTGTTTTGCAGATACTCCCAGAATTTGACCCTTATCATCACGCCCCCAGCAACGCCTGTCAGACAGTCGCGACCGACAGAAGGCAAGAGCGCACCTGTTATTTTTATAATTAGAATCACGTAGAACCTGGCGTACAAGGACTCCTTTGTCTGGCGCACTGCATCATTTTGAAACTCACTCCCAGGACATCTGTTTCCCCCTAATTACAATCTACAACTATTTAAGAACCGTGTCAGTCAACATCTTTGCACACACACCGCTCGTCGAGTGCCATAGGATGTCCCTTGAGTGTGTGTGTCACTGCCATAAAAATATATATATATATATATATAAATGATTCGTTTCGTAGGTGAAAAGTTAAGATGGCACGTCGATAAGGACTGTAAACATTTCGTGTTCGAATAGTTTGAGTTTTATCATACGCTCAAGGATATATCAACTAAAACGTTTTGCAATTCTCATTACAGATCATCAAAAAAAATTTCTTCGTAAGATTTAAAGATAGAATTATCGGACCAGATTCGGAACACATAACGAACGCACCATCCGATTGTATATGGTTCATTATACATCTAGAGAAACAAAATTTATATATTTGACAACTTCACATCGTACCTATATTTTTCTAATATCGAATCTAAATAACAATTGCAAAACGTTTTTGCTATTATAACCGTTAGGCCGAGAAACGTATGGTAAAACCCAAAAAAATTGTCACAATTATCAAAAAAGGGAGAGTATTTATACACCCTCTATAATGAAATAATATGTATCATTATTCGAACGTGAGTTCTCTACAACTCTAATCGGCAGTAGGTAGTGTCCTATCTTTTTACCTAAGAAACGTGGTAAGTACTTCTTGACAAACATAGTTTAAACCTAAAATTCTGGCGTACCCTGCATATTGACAAGTTTGGCGCAATGGTAAAACATACTTAACATTTTAAGTTAAGTAACATATTAAAATTTTAGGAAAATCCATTGATTTCGAAAACCCCATTAAAGGTATGTGATGTCCTTTAAATTATCTACCTACTGATAACTATTGATCTATTAATCTAAACAGACAATATCATGTTAAAAAGAAAAGCGCAAGAATCATTTTTACCAATGAGCGACGTTTAGGAGATCTGTGGTAGATTTTTTGTGATATGCGGACGAATATAAACAACTTATTGTATCTCAACTTCTTTTTTTATTATATTGGCTGCCTGTAAGACAATAGTTTGTGTTATATAGTAAACTACTAAAATCCATATAATACTAAGTAATGTCACCCTGTCCCAAGTTTGAAGTTGAACTTGGACAATATTTTGTAAACAGCGAGACAAATTAAACAATGCGATCGGGCAACGCGAGCGATTATAAAAGTTAATCGCGCAGATATCAGCACATTTCATTATATATGAGACTTTGTTTCTCACACAAACCAGTTCCTTGCAAGCACACAGTTCGTAGGGTCCTAACCTGCAACCTTATTTCCTACCTAAACCCGAGTTTCGTAGCACACATGTGCGTGTACTCGGTTTCTGCACCTAAAGTAGTAAAAAGTCGCAGCTACGATAAAATTGTCAAAGTTCCAAGAAAGATAAGTTCAAAGTAGAATCTATCAAGTAGTAGGAGTGCAGTGAAATTAAGTCAAAGCTAACCATAAATGAAACACAACACAACTCTTAAAAGACTATATTATAAAACGGTAACCAAAGACCTATAAATAATTTAAAAGTATACCTCAATCGAAAACACATGCGCACTTTAGTAATCGGATACAGTGTAAATTTATCAAGTATTTGATCAATCTACATGGTTACTGTCTTTAACTCAAGTGCTTTATTTATCATCTCTTCTCACCTGACGTAGATCGATCCCGAATCTGAGCCGCATAACCTGCACGCCATCCAAGGCGTGGCCTCAGGGACTACATGTTGTGACAGTAAAACTTTATTTTGTAAAGTGGCGCAAGCCGTCCTATAAACAATTTAAAGCACACCGTCAATCTTAAGACATATACTATTTGGTAAACGCGACAATATCGGTAAATTCCTGGCAAAAATATATAGGTATAATTCTTTACATCTGGCAACATGCCAATGAGGTTCTATCTTTCGCACGTATGCGGCCTACATTTTCTGACGTCACGGAATTTTGGACTCTAGCACGTAGGCCCTGATATGAGAAGTATGGTTCTAAGTTTTCGATTGAATCAAAGCTATTGATAATGTTAGGGCACCTCAAAACTAAAACTTCCAATTTTTTTTTCAAATAATTGTTTATTAAGGCACTGTACAACTTGCCTTGGCTATCCTATTCCAATATTCTGAAATTGAAATATCTACTCCACCCTACCAGACAGCCCTTTAGACCATTTTGGGAATAACATAGATATAAGACGATTTATATGTAACGCGTGAAAGGTCTATAATTATTAACTGAAGTAAAATTATTTTTTTTGCCAATTTTGAAACTTCAAAGAAGCTGTTTAAGACATGTTAGTGATGATTGCTTTAATATAGAAAGGTATGTTTATAATAGATTTTTAGCTTTATTATGGACACCTTTGCTTTAACACCCATACGATATTTTTTTTTATCGGCCTGTGTTTTTCAAAACATTTACTTTCAGAAAATTAAAATAAAAGCATTTAAGTAAGTAACCTATAAACAGAAAAGTAACATTAAAATAGTAGGTCAAGAAATAGACCTGAAAACCGTTAATTTACCATTTTAGGACTGATAATCTAAGTATTAAAAAAATAAAAATCTTGTAAATAAGCAATAAGATAATTATTACATAAAAGACGAATATTTAATGATATGTAGCAAATGAGCAGCTAGCAAACACCTTAGCATGCAATTGATAAACGGGTGTCTTAATAACTTTAATTATCTGTTGTTGCTGTTGGAACTTGAATAGTGCCAATGTATTACTTACTATTCTCATTTATCTATAGAATAAATGTTCAACTAAACTAGTTGTATCTTATCATTTAAAAATTATTGGACTATCTATAATGGACGTTCTGTGTAAGAAACGGAATGCCATAAACATCATTTGAGTGATTTTTTTTTGAAATATTCAATTAATTGGTTTAGTTATCTTATTTACAATTATTGCTTTTGCTTTTATATTTTGATATTGAGTCGCGTCGCTAAGTTTAACTAAGAAGATTAGTCTGGGATTTACATATCATGAATATGCAGATGCAATATTCAACAGAATTACAAAAAGCGAGGTATTAATTCGCCAAGAAAGATGCGAGGCAAGTGAGCAAACATCGTTTTTACTCTGTGCCTTTGAAATTTTACCAAAAAAAAAAATTGATTATACCACCAATACATTTTGAATAAGAACTTTTAGATTGTATATATTATATTTGCGACTAATTTAATAATTTCTTTAAATTGAAATGCCTTGTAAGAATATCAAAAATAAAAAAAATAGATATTAAAAAAAATTTAGGCAATGGAGTTAATTATTTGTATTGGCTAATATATTGCAAGATTTAATTGTTATAATATTGGAAAAACAATGTTTGAATTATAAGTTAAGAGTTAGAATTTAAGTTTTTCATTTATACAAGGTATCAGCAATTAATACTTTTTCAAAGACTCTGATTTGAATCCTTGCACTAGCTGAAATAACAAAATACTAGATTGATTTATTTGACTCATATAACAACAAGATAACTCATATAACGTTGTGCATAATAGTCGTGTTTTGTCTTTTACATTAAAAGAAAAGTGTCAATTTTTTAAGATGATGTACTAAGCTAAGTCTGAGATGGAGCATATTCTAAGGTAGTATAAACAGAGATTGAATTATCATACAGTGTTGCCAGAATTATCTATTTTTTCTAAAAATTATGTTACAAATAAAATGTATTCTCAAAAAACATAAAAATGGAAATTTTTATGTTTACTTATTCAGAAATGTATTTATTCTCGAAAAAAAAATCAGAATTTTACAAGAAATTCACAAAAATTCTTACAAACTAGGTAGGTATTCACAAAACGTATCAAACAAAAAAACAACATTATTCATTATGAAAATGACTGTCAACGTCTTTATCACAAGCCATACATTTTGCTGGT
>JAEQML010080801.1:0-11461 GCA_016904865.1 Pissodes strobi | reverse complement strand
TTAGCAAGTTTACGGGTGAGAACATTTTTGGTACTGTAAAGTTTGCTTTCAGTACGTACTTTTATTAGCAGGTATTGCTGATCCGGTGCTGTATTCAAAAATTGTGAAAAATCCTCCTCCGTTAGAATTTTGGACTTCTTTGGTATATATTTTTCTGATTTTCGTTTTAGGAACGACTGTAGTTTCATATAATCGGTAATATTAATATTGTGCTTTATTTTTATGGTAGATTTTAGCATGGAAAATATCGACCACAACGTGGATGCTTTATATTTCCTCGATAGTTTTTAAAAATATACTAGCAGTACATTTTCTGAGAGGACTGACATTGTTTCTTGCTTTCCACCCCTGAAATTTTTGGTATGTGGTCTCGTACCTGTATCTTGAAGTTTCCGGCAAAAGATTTAGCGAGACGCTTGTAGCTTTCTCTTTTATTTCTGGCGGTGTACATTCCAATTCACTATCACTCTCCATTTTTACACAGCAAAAGATAATTTTTTCTAACAATACTTTTAACAGGTTGAAATTAAAATAAGTGTAATTAGGCAACCGAAAATCACGACCTACTTGATTCAAATTTTTGTGACATTCGTGCTGTGTATCCGTCATTTTGGCCAAACCAGACCCAACCTATGTGAAAAAATTTCACACAGTAGTATCATACATCATGTGAAATTAGTCATTTTCAGATCCTGTTTGACGTGCGTTTTTAGACACTTTTCATAGCAGTCGTAGAAAAAAAATGTTTTAGTACCTAGTTAAGGCTGCTATTCAATGTTAGTTTCGGTTCAAATAAATATCTTACTTTGGCACTACAGGATTTTTTTGTCACGTACCCTGTTCTTCAAAATTAAAAATAAACATACTTTAAAAAATATTAAGACGTAAATAGTTATTTGTGTATTTAGAGCGCAAAGTAACGGATTGCCGCTTGAGAAAGAATGTTACTGCGCGACGCGTAACTGAGCGCAGTAATCTTTCGAAAACGGCAATCTTACTTTGCGCTCGAAAAACACACAGAACTTTTTCTACAGCCGCATTTTTTAAAATTAAATGCACATTTTTCTCTATACTTATTCTGAAATTTGCGAATGACTGTCAGTTTTGACATATTATGTTCGGGCTTCGGGCATATTTAGAACAGGATTGCCAGCAACAAACTGTAACAAACGCACGACTGTCATTTATTTATCTTCGGTTTCCATGACCATTCAGCACACTAGACGGAAAAAGCGAGAATTTCCTTTTCCATGTTCGCGCTAGAGCGCAAAATAAGGATCCACGGCATTAGTTGATTTTGCGATTTCATTTGAATTTAGTATTTAGTTATTTTGCGCGCGGCTGTAGAAAATAGTATATTATTTTATATGGAGGAAAAGTGATACTTTTCATGGCGCGCTCGTGTTTAATAGAGAGCAAGCCATGAAAAGTAACTTTTCCTCCAAATAAAATATGCTGTTTTTTCTTCAAATGTCGACAAATTAATGCAAAAACATCTCTTTTCAATAGTAATAATATCTAATTATTATTAAAGATAAATGGGTTCGCAAGGCGGCTTAGACCACGGTCGTAGGTGGCCTTGCTTAGACCGGTGTCGGTGAATATAACATAAAGCTGTCAGTGGACACTGTCAACAATAATTAATTTTTTAAGATTGCATCTCCGATTGCGTTTTAATTCCGTATTGATAAGCAGTTATTGAGTAAGTTCGATTAAATAATAACCAATTTGTTCCTAAATTAGTGATTTTTAGAAATGCAGTCACAAATTGAGTGATTAATACAAATTGTAGTTTAATAAATCTTGAGTTGTTGACGCTTATTTTGTTGTCTGTTTGTATTGTATCTATGGTGCTATGACAACACTTTTACCTCCGCCGGCGGAAAAGTGAAAAGTAAAGCTCCGGCGGAGGAAAAACGAAACTTCACGGCCGCCTACACAGTCGAGTAATGACGGATTTACTGACGTTTGAAGAAAAAATAAATTATTATTACTTCGTACCAATATTGCCACGTAGTAGTTTAGCAAAACGGTGAATGACCAAGCGTCTTTTTTGTCCATAAAATATATCAAAATGCATTATTTTGCAATAGTTTTTTAAACACAAATTTTATTCAATATGCTAAGCTTTCATGCGAAAAAAGTTCAAATGGATCAATATTTGATTTTTAAAGAAGCAAGAAAGTTAAAGCCAGTTTTCTCAAAACTATTGATTTGGCGGTTAGTCAAGTGATCTTTGAAGTACCTATCGTGATTCGCGGAAAATTGTGGAAATATCCACCATAATAAATTTAGCTTAGCATGCTCTTAGATCAGCCTATATAGGATTTTTGTAGCCTGATGTGAAATTAATATTTTTAGTAGGGTTATTTGAACGCTGGAGGGTCTTCAATCAATTTTTCGTAATGTGGTGAATTTTCCTAAGGCTCATTAAATTCCTTTTACCACGATATCTCACTAAACGTTGAAAATGGATTGCTATTGCATGGAAAGATTTTGACCGAAAAGTTTTGGCGTACATCTTCTAATGAAGGCGGCTGAGTTGCAAGACCTAATAAAATCTAGTGCAACTAAATCGGGATATCGTGGAGGTCAATTATCTCCTATTGGAAGAGCAACTGACTTTTGAAGTACTACGAATGAAAATATTAATTTTAAGCCTCTATTTTCTTTGGTACTACTTATGATTCTCGATAGATTATTATTTAGACATGATTGGGATTTTTGTACTTTGAAGTGAAATTAATGCTTTTGGTGGGACACATTTGGAGGGTCTACAGTTACTCTTTATCCACGTAATTTAGTGACATTTCTGTATTAAATTTAAAACACTCTACGGTTTACCGGTCCCTGATGGCGTTACTAACCTTTTGCATAAGCACATGTGGATTTCTAAGATGAGGCCTTGATATGATTTCTTATGAGTCGAAGACCTGGCCAAGTCTAGAGGTGAAAATTTGCATATGAAACAATCGGCGCGTTCCTCGAAACACGTATCGATTGTTTAAATACGAACCAATATGTGTTTTATTGTGGCGAGTAATAAAAATAATGTTGGGGTTTTACTTTTTTTGTTTTTGCATTTGTGCCTCTTCGTAGGTATCGTAACTTCTTGGTAAAAGTCGGCGTATGATGAAACAATTTTGCTCCGTGGTTTTTAAATAAAACAAGGAATATTTGTATTTTAAATTTTAGAAATAGTATATGAATGATGAGCATGAAGAATTTATTGAAAAAAAATTCCCCACTTAATTTTTCGACGTTTCATTGAAGTAAATTCATTAATTGGTCCAGTTCCGATTCAATGGCTCAAATGAATAGGTCTGTGCACCTTTTGTTGACTTAAAGCACTTCTCATATCGTTTTTCACTCTAATTAAGGTTTTTTTACGCCGTTGTCGCTGTTGCTTCCTTGTAGTTTTTCGAAGAGTTATTAAACACTTGTTTTGTGATATCGTTCATGACTGCATACTACATCTAATAAAATTTATAAATATAAATATTCTATCTGTCTAAATTTGACAACAGCGTAAAAGTATTCCTCAGGTGCCGACTGCCTAGCTCTTTTTTGCGAAGGTTGGGTAAGGGCGTGCCACTCTCAGTGTCACAGTCAGCTTACTTGCTGCGATGATTTGATTGATTGAAAAGGATATACAGATTTTATTTTTAAACTAGAAGCACTAAAGGTTTTTGGCGTTCGGAACTCGGAGCGTCGTGCTAACAAAGATTTCTACTGTATTCTTTACATCAATTGCCTACCGCATCGACATAACAAAAGTTATATAGTAAGATCAAAATATTATCCGCTTAACAAGGCGAAAAAATTGGACATTGGGATTATAGGACGTCGCACCAGACCGCCGTCGGGCAAGCGGTGACCCCCCCCCTCCCCTCCGCCTGTCTGGATGCCCCTAGGTTGTAGCCTAGTTAGCCTAGTGGGTAATACGGCCCTGCCGATGATACCAGTGGTTATTCACCAGAGCGTGAAGTCGTGCAGAGTAAGATCCGAAGAACGCAGTGGCCATTCAGTCATCCTTACAACATCCAGGAGATACTTTAGCAAGGAATTTTCTGATTGGTATATCAAAACAGCACAGTAAAGATTTGAGTGTTAAATTTAACACTCAATGGTGGTACATATAGCACCACACTCAAAGTCAAAGTCAAAGTCAAAGTCAAAGTCAAAGTCAAAGTATTTATTGATGTTAGTACATAGAAAATGTTTACACACGTCAATAATTGCTAAAGCTAACAGTAAAAATATAACATAGAAGAGAACAAACAAATGAACAATAAATATATAACAAAACACAATAAAAAATAATAAGACCATTAAAAGATCAAGTGTTAAAGTGTTAAAGAAATTCATATTGGTTAAAGTTATACCCATGAAATTCATCCATCGAATAAAATGCTCTTGAGAGGAGCATTTTTTTAATCACAGAAGTAAAGTTTGTTGAAGGAAGGTCTCGGATGACTTGAGGAATTTTATTAAACATTTTAGGTCCATAATAGTTTAGTGCAAATCTAGATCTATTTATTCTGTGATAATTAATTAATATATCTCCCCCGTTTCTAGTTCTGTGTGAATGTACATCACTTAGTTTTGTATACTGGTCAATATTATTTTTAACAAACTTAAGACATTCAAAAATATACATGGAAGGCACAGTTAAAATATTCAGTTGGCTAAATATATCCCTGCAATCAGCTCGATAGGGCAACCTTGCAATAACCCGAATGGCTCTGCGTTGTAAGGCAAAAATTCGGTCAGTTGCAGCCGCGTGTCCCCAAGAAAGCAAAGCATATGAAACATGTGACTGAATCAAAGCATGGAACGTCATAACAAGTACATTTCCCGAAACAATATCCACCAAGTTTCTCAGAACATAGATGTTGGAAGAAAGCTTATTTGACAACTTGTCAACATGTGGGTGCCAACCCAACCTATGATCCAAACAAACACCCAAGAATCGGACTGATTCAGGATCATGCCGTACGTCAGCCAGAGTGCTGAGGGTAAAAAGCATAGTCTCGGTTTTTGTCGCATTAAGAGTAAGTTTATTGGCAGTAAACCAATCAGAGACCGCCGACCGTGAATCGCCCAGATCCTCCCGCAATGCATCAGCATCCTTCCCAGTTCTCGTTGCAGTGGTGTCATCCGCAAACAAAGTGAAGTCAGTACTGGGCCCAGAAACCACCAGATCATTTATAGAAATAATAAACAGCAGTGGGCCCAGCACAGACCCCTGGGGTACTCCGTATTTGATGGGCTGGAGTTCGGACAATATGTTATTATAATCCACAAGCTGGAAACGGTGTGTAAGGTATGAATAGATCAAATTGACGCTCTGGCGAGAGAAGTTATAATATTCCAGTTTGGATCTGAGTAGGTCAGGCGAGACACAATCAAAGGCCTTAGTCAGGTCGCAAAATAAGGCAGCTGTATGCTTGCCAGTGTTGAAAGCGTCAGTTATAATAGAAATAAGTTGATTAATGGCCATCGTTGTAGACCTTCCACCTCTAAAACCGAATTGTTCTTTGTTTAACAAATCACTTTGTTCAAAGTGATTGCAAATTCTAGATTTAAGAGCTTTCTCAAAAATTTTACTCATAAATGGTACTATAGAAATTGGACGATAATTTGTTACCTCATTAAGGTTACCTTTTTTATAAATTGGCACAACTCTAGAAATTTTGAAAACAGAAGGAAAAATTCCCTCTTCAATACAACAGTTAAACAATTTTGTCAGGGGAATTACAATAATATTTCCAATACTTTTAACTATTTTGGTGTTGATACCATAATAGTCCTTACTGTGAGAGTTTTTAAGGGCAAAAATAATATCACGTACTTCATTATAGGTAATATGAGAGAATTCAAAATGCGGTGAATCTATTATGTTTAATTTGTTCAAGTAGTAGTCACTAGAATTGATAGCAGAAGGAAGCTGGGTTATTAAAGTTGAAGCAATACTAGCAAAAAACAAATTGAAAGTATCTGGAGTTAAAGAACTAATACTATCTTTCCTCTTTTTTTCACATCTAAGCTTGTTCACAACTTGCCAAGACGCTTGAGCAGGATTGGCTGAGTTTTTGATAAAATCATCATGCGCAATGACCTTGGCCTCACGGACACTTGCACGATACCGTCGGCGATAGCTCTTAATGTCTTCCTTAAGTTGATTAGAACTTGTGCGAACATAGACTGATTGCATCAGAGTTAGGGTATCTCTCATACTCTTTAACTCATTATTAAAGAAATTAACGCTTACATCACCGTTACGACGCCCGCGAACCACCTTCTTAGGGAACGCAACCGCAATACAATGTTTCACAACACTTACAAATACTTCAGCCTTTCTTTCAGCAACAATTGGCTGTGACAAAAAATTCCAATCAACGTCTACAATTAGTTTGTGAAGCCTGTTTAAGCCATGCTGGGTAATAGGTTGGCGTACAACTGAAATAATACGTTGCTCTATCATATCAGCATCAAATTCAATAGCCACTCCAAAATGGTCAGACAATACCCAGTCAAAGGTAAAAGAAGAATAATCATTCTCAGCAAGGTTGGTTAATATGTTATCAAGACAGGCATTACCTCTGGTAACTGAGCTTATAGTGGTGTGAAAATTGTAAGATTTAATAAGGTCAATAAAATCCAAGGTCTTTCTATCAGTACTATTAAATTTAAGGTTGAAATCACCAGTGATAATGACTATTCTTCTCTTACGAAAAATTATATCTAGAATTTTACCAAATATATTTACAAATACATTAAAATCCCCAAGAGGAGAACGATAAAATGTTACAACTAGTAGATTATATACATCCGATTCGACAGCACATACCTCACAGTCAACCTCAGTCGACAAATCTAAAATATTATTATTAACATGAAAAAGAGCAGAACTTTCATTCCTTACGAACATTGCAGTGCCCCCATGACATTTATTTGTTCTACTATAAAAACTAACCAAAGAGTAACTGTCAAAATTTACACTTTTTATTTCGTCGCTCCTTAACCAGTGTTCACTAAGTGTAATGATATCAAATTTATTATTGTTATGTGTTTCAATTTCGAGGATTTTGTTTCTTAAACACTGTATATTTTGATGACAGACAGCATAATTAAATTTTTTATTACAACATGGCTTACCTATATTTTGGTTTGGTTTATTACAACATGGCTCAATAGGGTATATTAACCAATCCGCTAATCTTGTAAAAATGATATTTTTGAAATGTTTCTTTACTTTGTAGTGAGTGTTAATTCTTCTAATTTATAGCTAGGTACATTTACACTATGGTGTGTAAATGAATTAAAATGCAGTGTTAACATTAACACTCACCTATTGTAAACCTAACCATCTAGGGTAAAAAAGGATCAATAAGAGGTGTAAGTAAACCATTTTTGAATAGTAATTTGTGCCTATTTAGTGTAAGTATCATATTATTATAGTGTAAATTTGGGTGTGAATTTACTATTGCGAGTGTAATAAAATAATTAACCCAGGGCTAGCATGCTTTTCATTTTATTTAAGTTATTTAATCACCTATCAAAATAACCTGGCGTTTATAATTAAAATGTAACCATTGTGCATTTAAGATGTTTGACATTATAATATAAATCTCCGCTTAGTTTGATACATGATTGAATGACTTTACCAAAGCCGAAAGTATCAGCCCTTATATATACATTTTTCAGACCGCTTGGAAAAGGTTTGTCAAAAGAATGAAAATGTTGAGAATTATTTATCGTTTATTAATAAATCAAATGATAATACTGATAATGCTGAAAACTCAAAAACTGTTTGATTTTTTTACTTATGTTTATATTATTAAATAGTTGAACCACATGGCAAACTTAATGGTATATCTATAGTTTAACAACTTAGTAAATTAACCATATTTATGTACTTTTAATGTACCTCACTCTTAAGCTTAATAAAACAAATAACCTATTAAATATATGAATACTTGGAACACTAAACAACTAATGCTTTGGAACAATATAAAGGAAAGAAAATTACTAGTTATATATTAATTGTTCATTCTTACACCAAAGAGGGTCAGGATTTTTTCCAACTAAGTATTTCAAACGGTGGCTAAATCAGTCTGGAACACCCTGTATAGAAGAAAATAATTTTAGATTATCCGTCTTTTGACCTTAATTGTAGGTATACAATAACTTTTGTATTTAACGTTTTTTTTAAACTTTAAAATAAATACATTAAGAAGAGACGTCATTATTTATATAAATGGATATTATACTTTCTACAGTAACAAATGTAAAAAAGGTCTCAGGCATAGGCGTGCCCAAGGGGTTGACCCTGGCCCATCCAGAAATTTAAAAAATTTAACAAACTTTTCTATTTTATAATTAATAATATGTTTGGCATTTTTTATATGTATTTTAGAACAACAAAAAAATCCCATTGTCATTTAATTACCAATGAATTTAAGAACCCTTATAGATATAGCGCTGAACTGATACATAGATACATTAATACACGTTTGCCAAAAAGAAAAACTTTTGCATATATTATATTTTTTTAGTTTAATACAGCCCTATATCTCCCATATTAATAAAAAGTCTGGGCACGCCTATGATCTCAAGTGAATTTTAAGAAATCAGATACTGGCCTGGCGATATGAAGCATCGTGTGCGCTTAAATCAAAATTAAAATATCCAAGTTTGCACATCTGTAAAAATTAAAATATACAGCAGCGTCCCTGATACGTGACAACATTTTTTCAAAAAAGGATATAAAGATATTCTTATCATTTCATTCTAAACCGAAATTCTTATTTCCATACATTTCTTGGACACTCCATAAATATAGTTACAATGATGAGGGAAATATGTCTTCTATAAAAACTACTTATTGCATAAATCAAAATTTCTCATACTTATAGAATATTATCAGATCATGGAACTTCTTTTTCATAATTATACGCACGGCATTATATAGGAAGGTATAGTATTTAAATAAACTGTGGTATTATTTATTGTTTTTATCACGCCAAAAATTCTCTATATTTTACGTTATACTCTGATTTTACCTATGACCTATTTATTTAAAAGTCTGTGACTATGAAATTTTACAAGTAAAATAGGTATACCTAAGATAATTATTTAATAATAATATAAAAAAAAGGAATACATTAAATTATAAGCTTATATCGGAATAATATAAAAGCTTAAGAGAAGCTGTACCAATACAATTTATTAAAAATGGCGGATTTATTTCAAGTAAGGTTTCTATTACATTTCGAAAATATACTTACCCAATTTAAGCAGATCCTCATAACAGGCACTCTCATTTGACACCTTACAAAATTTCGATTTATTTTTATATTCTAATTTAAATATAACCGACATTATTGTTATATTTTGTCCACAAGAAAAGAGCTTACTTCAATTTGCAGGTGCAAGCAGCGTCCCACAAAATGAAATGTTTGCCGCCTGCCTTTCCGGTAACACGCGTTTAGGTTATTTTTGCAGCCGGCCATGTAAAGAAACAATTAAATTAAAAATAAGATAACACCCATTCAACAAAATTAACTCTTTAGAGAGTTGAATTCATAGGCAATTTGACGCAAAAATTTTGGTCCCATATGAGTGTAAAAACGTGGTAAATTATATTGATCCGAGTGTTAACATTAACACTACTTTTTTTTACCACACCTGAAATGATTTTTACCAGGTTGATATTTTTTACTGTGAGGGGCAGCCCTATCCTGCATCGACATGGTGTTAAGGATCAAATGATTGCCGTTAAAATGCTGTTCCATTCAAAATGTCGTTTCTTGTGCTTCCTGGAGATGGTTGTAGTCATACAACGACCTCCATGGTAGATTACCTCCTCAAACTAGAGGAGGGGGGGGGGGCTTTCTTGAAGAGGTGCCGATTTTCTCATCATCATCATGATCATCACACAGCCATATTATACGTTCACTGCTGGACATAGGCTTCCCGTAAGGTTTTCGATCTACATCTATCTTGTGCAGTGTTTATCCAGTTTGTTCGGATTCTCTTTATATTGCCTGACCACCTAGTTGGAGGGTCTACCTCTTGCGAAATGCCTCCTGTCGTGGCCTCTATTCTAGGATCTTCTTTGTTCAACGCCCATCCGTGAGACGCGCTACAAGTCCAGCCCAATTCCACTTCAGATTCGCTGTTTTTCTTCGACATCTGTCAGCTTAGTCCTCTCTCTCACCACGATATTTCGAATTCTATCTCTAAGTGAAATGCGAGCAGCGATCGTTCCATTTTCTCTGGGCAATACGGATTTTGTTTACCGTCTTTTTGGAAAGAGTTAGCGATTCCGCCCCGTAAGTAAGTACGGACATCACGCACTGCTCGTAGACTTTTCTTTTCAGACACACAGGGATATTAGCTTTAAAGACACCTTGCAGCTTTCCAAATCCAGCCCAAGCCAATATTATTCGCCTGCTTATTTCCCTTGTTTGATTGTCCCTTCCAATGCGTAGCTCATGTCCCAGGTATTTGTAGGAACTTACTAGTTCAAGATTTGATCCATTTAAATTGATGCCTTCGCCTACGACCAGATTTGTCATAAATTGTGTTTTGCTGCCATTAATTTTTAGTCCTACTGAGTTGGATACCTCGTTAAGTCTCCCTAGAATTTCGCTGGCTTCATCAACCCGATCCGCTGTGAGAATGATGTCGTCCGCAAATCTAAGGTGGTTTCTGAAAAATCCTCTTAGACATTACCACAACATTCTTAATGTTAACGTCTTTTACATGCTCCTTTGCAATATTTCACGAAAATAGATTTATTCTAATTTTTTACGAACAAAAGTTACCAAACATATAAATGCGTTAGACGGCAATAAACTAATAAAGTTAGTAACCTGTTCACGGAGTCACCAAATGACAAAATCGACAAATAACAATGACAAATAAATCTTGTGTTTAGCAAATGTGAAAAAAATACTAAATGTTTTAACAAAGCAAACAAGTCTATGAATATTTGTGTTTGATTAATCATCGTTTTATTATTTTGACTAGTTTAAAGACCTCGAGTTTCGAGGCGGATTTAAAATTATTAATTATTTAACTACTTTATGTTGCCAATTACATTAATGTTCATATACAGTGCGACTCAAAAATGGTATTTTTTGAACGGAGTAGATTTTCTTCGCTTTATATGTTAGAGGCTGAGATGCTAAAGTATTTTTTCCGCATTTTAATAAATTTAAAAAAAAATTTCAGAAAATGCAAATATAGTTAGAATTCAGATTAACGAACTAAGAACCTTTGTATGATAATATATTTTCATATTTTTGGCTCAAATAATTTTTGAACTGGAAAATGCGATAAGGATTGTTAAGACAATCCACGTGAAGTAGGCAATCTAGGGATTTTTCCAGAAAAATCTCAACATAAGAAGATGGCAACGCTGTAATTGCTGTCTGAATTGAAAAATGTC
>JAEQML010080800.1:0-11461 GCA_016904865.1 Pissodes strobi | reverse complement strand
ACCGGATACCGGGGGATGGCGGCTCACAACAAGCTTCCATAGATAACGCGGGCGCTTCTACTGTAGAAAATCGACTTAAAAGTATTATGCAGTTTCTAAAAATAGAAGTCGATAACGAACAGCACATTTCTTTAGCCGCAGAAGGTTCTGACTTGCGAAATACGACTAATCGTGATTATAAACGGAGTGGCTATAATAGATCAAAACCAATTCAAGAAACTGACCCCAAGTTTCATACCGCGATAGGCCTCATTAATTCAGATATAGCTTCAAAATGTATTTTTTGTCAAAATCTCCACGAAATCACAACATGTTTTAAAGCTCAGAAACTAAATTATGGGCAGAAAAAGCATATTTTATATAAAAACGGTGCATGCTTTCGTTGTTTAAAAGTGGGTCGTCAATTCCGAAAATGTCGAGCACGTTTAAGTTGTATAGTTTGCAGCAAGTCACATTCGCCTTTGATGTGTCCAGAACTTTCATTAAATAAATCTGACCCGGAAAATTCAGAATAAAAGGGCAATACGGACGATGCGATATAAACAGATCAGACACTTGCGAACCGTACTAACACACAGGTTTTTTTTGCAAACGTTGCGGATAACAATGAGCCATTTAGGAAAATCGCGATTTGTGCAGGCACTTATAGATACCGGTTCGCAAAAATCGTATATTTTGAGAAAGGCTGCTGAATTTTTGGGGTACCCGTCTAAAAAAAAAATTTGCATTGTTGATGGTTTGTTCGGGGGAACTGAGTTACCGCAGATAGTCGATTGTTATGACATCAAATTAAGTCATAATAACCATAGCTGTACTTTTGAAGTTTTCGATCAGAAAGTTATTTGTAGTAATGTCACTTCGATATTTAATGGTCCCTGGACAGAAGAATTACAGACTTTAAATATTGAGATATCAGATTCTTACGATTCTACCTCTATAGAGTTATTAATAGGAGCAAATATCGCGGGTAGGCTATATACAGGCAGTAGGCATATTTTGAAGTGCGGTTTGGTGGCGGTCGAAACTCTGCTAGGATGGACTTTAATGGGCAAGATACCACTCAAGCGAACAAGCACATCTATATCTAATATTTGGGAACTGGGTATAACGGCCTTGGCAGCAAAAGTTTTGTTTCTCACTAATGCTGAAGGACGTTATGAAGTTAAGCTACCATGGCTGGAAGGTCATCCAGCATTGCGCAGTAACTATAGCATTGTAAAGAAAAGATTAGATAACACTGCCAAGAAAATTACCAAGGATGGTTATTTTGAGGTCTATATCTAACGATTTTTTTAAAGATTGGGAAAACGAACAAATATAGAGGAGGTTCTTGAGTCACAACCAAACGAAAAGGCTCATTACCTACCACATAGACCAGTCATCAAACTACATAGTGTATCTACAAAAATACGACCCGTATTTGATGCCTCAGCCAGGGAAAAAATAGCCCTTCTCTAAATCAGTGCCTACAGAAGGGAGTTAATTTGATATAATTTATTCCAGATATCTTGCTGCGGTTTAGGCAACAAGAAATAGGGATAATATCAGATATTCGCAAAGCATTTTTAGAACTTAGTGTACATAAGGATGACGGAGATTTTCTCAGATTTCTTTGGCCTAATGAGGAGGGCCAAGAAAAGGTGTTTTGTCATCGTACGGTGGTGCTTGGTATTAACAGCAGTCCTTTTTTTTTATCAAGAGCTTCACTGGAGTATCACCTGTCAAAATGGTCTGAAAAATGTGTCTCAATGGACCTACCTGTATTATGTTGATAATTGTATTTCTAGTGTGATGAGGATTTGGAAGCGTTTATCAAAGGGTCAACTATTATAATGAACGAAAGTAAATTTGATCTTAAAGGGTGAGAGTATACTGGTCAGGAACAGAATGATAGTCTCGACAGTACGACCACAGTTTTAGGGATGAAGTGGAATAAGTTGGATGACACTTACTTTCTAAGCCAAGATGATGAAAATCTCGAACAGATACTCAATAGACCGGTGATCAAACGGTTAATGCTGTCACTAGCACAACGTGTATTTGATCCTATCGGTTTTAGCTGTCCTGCTATGTTGATACCAAAGCTACTGTTACAGAAAACGTGGGAAAAACAAATAGCTTGGGACACACCGGTCGATAGTGAAATAGAATCATCTTTTAGGAATTGGGTCAAAGAACTTCCATCTTTCGCAGCCATTCATAGGTGGATAAATGCAGGACCCCCAAGAAGCCGAGCAATGGTCATTACATATATTTTGCGACGCTAGTAAAGAGGCTTTTTCTGCTGTGGTGTTTTTAAGGGGAGTTCAGAACGGCAAGGTTCGAGCCAAATCGGGAGTAGCTCCCATAAAAATGTTATCCATACCTAGGCTAGAATTAATGGGTGCTCTGATTGCTGTTAGGAAAGAAGAAATATTTGATAATGATCTAGCAGCTTTCTTCTGGAGTGATTCAACGACGGTCCTTCCTTGAATAGAGAGGCCCGACGAGTGGTCCACATTTGTATGGAATCGTATTTTGGAAATACGAAAACAGTCGTCTTCTGGTACCTGGCGTCATGTAGCTGGCGTATTAAATCCGGCTGAACTTCCATCCCGAGGTTGTTCTATTAAACAATTACTTGAATCGAAATGGTGGGAGGGGCCACAGTGGCTTTATCAAGATCAGTTTAATAGCTGCAAAGAAGATCTTGATTACAATGAAGAAGAAATTAATAGTGAAAGGAAGAAAAAATTGATTGCTGCCTTAGCCAATACGGATAGATGCAACAAAATGTCTCTTGAGGATTGGCATATTAATTACTTTCCTCAGTACCTAAAAATTATATCTACGGATGTGTGCATGGATATTCCGATTTCTGTACAATTCGAGAAATAAACATCGGCACACCGGGAATTTGAGTTCTGAAGAGATTAACCAGGCCGAAAATATTGTACTAAGACTTGTACAACAGGAATACTTTGTAGGGAACAACGAGAAGAAAATAAGCGGCATGGAGGTTTTTAACGATAAGGGTGATATAATTAGATTAAAATCTCGTATCAGTAATAGAAACGATTGCGGACTTTTATTTTCGAAAACAAACCGTGTATTGATGTGCGACGGGTAGCTGACATCGGTGCACCCGACAGTAACAATGAGTTACGTCAGTTCGTGAAATTAACGACAATACGTCGCGTTGGTCCTAGGTGTTGCTACCGTAAATATTTATAGATCTTGGGCCTGTCTTATGCTCTGTAATCGAGCGCGTTAGTTAGATCCACTTCCATGTGTGTTACAGATATTTCTGATTCGGAGACTTTAACTTGTAGAAGCACTAGCTCTAGACATTTGTTGGAACAGTATTGTCAGTGTTCCATTTTAACCCCGGAACTGCACCGTTGAGTCACAGATACCCAGCGCCGGTTCAGAGACAAAGGAGAGACGCGCAACTAAATGTTAATAAATCATCCGAGAGAGCGAAAGGTGTTATGCCTTCTTTGTCTGTCTTCAGGGCAGGCAAATTCAAATTAAGCATCTTTTTTTTTATTATTTCTTCAAAATTTGGAGGTTTAATTAAATAAATACTCCCATATAACTTCAAATTGTCCATAAATCCATCCTTATTCAATGCATTAAAAAACGATTAAATTGGAAACTTTTATACTTTTATGTTGAAATGAGAGTACGGGTAAATTTGGACTGCCTAGATAAACAATAATATCAAATTTTTAAATTTGGGTTTTGACGCTATGGGTCCAGAAAGAAAAAAAAATAGGTTTCCTTTAGCCAACGTTTTGAAAAATGTAATCCCCAAAGCCCTAGATTTTCCGAAACGTTGGCAAATGGAATCTTAGTTTTTCTCGTTTCTTAACCAACACCCATAAAAAGCCAATGGAAAAGTTATTAGGGTTGCAAGGAATACCTAAGAATAGGAAAAAGGTAGGATATTAGGTTTTATTTAAAATCTAAAATCTCACAAGTGTTAAAGAACTAGGTAAATAAAACTTTAATAACAAAACTAAATTTAACTCATAAGCAAAACGCTAAAGTATAACTTCAGCGTTTTTGCGAAACGGAAATTCAACATTAACATAAAAATAGCAAAAACAAACAACAAATAAATACATAAATAAATAACCTAATTATGTATTTATTTGTTATATGTTTTTGCTATTTTTATGTTAATGTTGAAGTTCCATTTCGCAAAAACACAGAAGTTATACTTTAGCGATTTGCTTATGAGTTAAATTTAGTTTTGTTATTAAAATTTGATTTATCTAGTTTTAATTTCCTACTTTTTTCCCATTGTTAGTTATTTGTTGCAACTCTCTAATAATTTTTAAACTGGCTTTTCATGGGTGCGGGTTGAGAAACAAGAGAAACTAGGATTCCTTTGGCCAACGTTTCGGAAAATCTAGGGTTTTGTGGGTACATTTTTCCAAAACGTTGGCCAAAGAAAACCTATTTTTTTTCTTTCTGGACCTATACCGTCAAAAACTAAATTCAAAAATTTGATATTATTGTTGATCTAGCCCAAATTTACCCATACTTTCATTTTAACCTAAAAGTATAAATGTTTCCAATTTAATCGCTCTTCAATGCGTTGAATAAAGACGGATTTATAAATAAAATAATGTGTTAGACAGAGATGTGCGATACATTAATTTTAGGACGAATTTTTCATAAAATTATGAATTTTTCATATATTTGCGATACGTCATTGCCTTAGGGAGGCTAATAGGTAACGAAAATCAAAAAAAATTATCCAGGACCCTATTTAAAAAAAATAAGTTGATGATGGTTGCTAGAAGACGAAACTTCGGATTTTAAATTTAACAGTGCCTTCTTATAGAGGCGAAAAAGTGTTATTTATTTTAAAATATATTTTCAAATAACGTCAGAAAAAAATAAAAACGATTTTGTAAAATTTCGTTCTTTTCCGGATATCTCCGGAAGTGTTCAGATTTTTCAAATTTCAAAACGGAATCTTGATGGACATCAAATTGCGCAACTTTGCCTTAATTTAACCGACCTCGTATATCTTACGGTTCCCGAGATCCCCATGCATGCACTCGAATTTGTAGCACGCTGTATAAAAGAAATAACATGGTAAAACTGAATGGCCAAATAGACTATGAATCTTCCATACCATTTTTAAATTTAATATAAACATAAATATTTATTATCATTATTATTTGTAAAGGCTTTCAATTATTGAATAAGTGGATTTGACAGAAATTTAATTAAATTGCACTAATGCTACTTTCCATTATTATTTCTGGGTAATCTTTCTTTAAGAAATGAAAGCAAAGACAATCGGAAGTGGCATAAGTTCAACTAAATGACAAATACAAATAATATAAGGACAAATACGTTGCAGATTCATAATTCAACATAATCCATTTCACTATTATCTTAAATTGTCTGTTAAAAAGCACAAATTAAATAATATACACTGTAATCACAAATAAAAGTCAATAATTTAAGTAAACAGCACAACCAAACAAAGCGGCCATTATAAAAATACCAAACCTGGCTTGTCATCGGTGGGCGTCACCGTTCTAGTGCAGCATTGTCAAGTTGAAAAATTTTGATTCATGCTATATCTTTTGTTTCTTAAACAAGCGTGAGCAAAAAAAAGAACATCAAATTTATATACAGAAACTGGAGGCAACTTGGCAACCACGAGGAAAGCGATGATTGCACCACCTACGTTCGCCTGCCTAGATGAATGACAAAGAAATAAATATAGGAAGTTACGTGAAACAAAAAGAGTAAAGAACACTGGATAAATTTACAGGACCAGTTAAGTTACCGGTCTCTCCCCTGTCTCTGGCCGGTTTATGTAAATTCATTATACGGCATGGGCTGCGCTCTTTAAATGGCAAGAGTTTTCCAGCATTCTGCTTGATAACAAGCCCATAGATGGCGCAAGTATAAGTGGAAACTCCAATCTGTCATGCACTAAAATCCGTGCGAGGGGAGCAGGATGCAGGCAGGATCTGATGATCATCTGATCGCTATGTCTGCCATATTTCATTCGATCTGTTTCTTTCAACCAACACAAAATATTTCTACATTGCTTTCGGAGATTAATGTCTCTCAAGTTAAAGATTTGACGCTAAAAGCCAGACATCTTAACCAAAGAACTGTTCAGTTAAATGAAGGTCTCCAAAATGTACCCAGGTTTTTAGGCCTTCCGTTGCTGCCATCAACGTATTTGCGTTTTCATGTATGATAGTTAATTTGTTACATTATTTATAATTTTTGCTGCTATATCAAAATATTATAAAGTCAAGTATTTTACATTTTACGCAATTATGTTTTGGGAGCTTCCGTAATTGTGGAGAGCAAGGAATTTAAATTGTCAAAATCAGCAGCTTTTCTGGATTTCTTGGCCAGTTTTTCGACAGCCTTAACGGTAGTGCTTTTAGTAGCAAACCAGGCAAAGTGTTAAGAGTTGCCTTTACAAGTGGATATCCTCATAAGTAACACAGGTTTGTAATTAATTAGGTACAATAATATTAATTTATTAGTTAGAAAAATAAATTAAAAAAGGAATAGCTGAAAACGAAGGTATTTCAAATGAGATATTTTTTACAGGATCTGTCAGAGGAAGGCAAATGAATAGAGGAAGCATTGAATCCTGTTCCAGGAAATATACCGTCTTCCTTAAAGTCGATTGAATCCCATGCGCTAAGCTACATAGCAGGATATTTAGTTAAAAAAATAGGTAAACAGCCATGTGACTGTAAGAAACTTTTTTAAAAAGTGACTCTAGCTCTAAGGACAAAGAGTGAACTATTTCTCAAAGCTAAAAAATACATAAGTCTGCATTAGGCATAATTAAGTTCATTCTTAATAGGGATTTATATTAAAAAAATGTTGTCGATTATGCAACAAATACTTAACTAAGAGAATTTCTTTTCCACCTTGTTTTCACGATCAGTAAATAAAAACACATGTTTTTGAATATTTCATAAAATTAAAATTGTATAATAACACCACAGAAGTGAATAGAGTAGTAAAGGGATTAGATTTTAGGCCAGTACCAAATAATGCCTCAATTTCTTTTTGCAAAAGAAATGTATAGAATAACAAAACATAAAAAAGAGTTAAATTGTAGATATTAGATTAATTATATATATTTTTTACTTATTAACCGTATATTATTGTTATGTACCTGCCCAAATAAATGTCCCTAAAATGTTAATCAATTATTGTCATCTGAAAACTATGCTAATCAATTTACCTCTAAACTAATCCAAAACATGAATTAACCTTCTTTCAAATAACAATTATTGAATTGCGTGACATAATCAAATCTTAAAAATAAGAATAGTAGGGATTACTATGGAATAAATGTACAATTGGTTAAACGCATTGTAAATATCCATAGACATATAACTAATATATGCCTATGGAAATATCATTGTTTATCCTTAAGTAAAAATTTTAAATTTTTGATTAGAAGATTCAGTTTTTTCCAGTGCACTAAAGATTTCTAGAGCAGTACCTATTTATAAAAAGGACTCACAGAAGGACCTAACAAATTACCGGCCAATATCAATTGTTCCTTTTTTCAAAAATATATGAGAGAGCATTAAAATCTAGAGTTAACAACTGTTTTGAATCACATAATCTTTTTAGTAGTAAACAGTTTGGTTTCAGAAACGCAAAATCAACAACAACGGCTGTTAACTAGTTAATTGAACTGGTTAATGAGGATCTTAAGAGGGGAGAGTTTACAGCTGCCACATTCTGTGATCTAAGCAAGACGTTCGATTGTGTGTCACTCTTGCAACGAAGTTAAAACTATAATTTTTCACTTTCAAGCATTAAACTGATAAAATCTTATCTTACGGGTAGATCTCAAGTGGTTGATATAAATGGCCTTCAATCTGGATTCTATGAATACAGTATGGTGTCATTCAAGGATTGCTGGGGCAGTTGCTCTTTCTGGTCTATATTAACGACCTACAGTGCAGTGATCCCAGTGCTGATTTTATTATTTTTGCAGATGATTCAACTGTTGTTAAAAGAAATTTAGGTGTGGATAACTTACAAGTAGCGGTAACGGAAGCACAGTCGAATGTTGCAAATTGGTTTACGACAAATCAGTTGACTATGAATGTATCAAAACTCTGCATCTCGATTCGAAATATAGATTTGCATTGTCCTAATGAGCCAGTAACGTTTTTGGGGCTGACATTAGATTTAAAGCTTTTATAGAGTGCTCACATAGAGTGTATATGTGCTAAAATTGCTTCTTTAGTTTTTATGCTTTCAAGTTTAACTGTAAATTTTTCTCCAGGGGTCGCTCGATCGGCGTATTTTGCGTGTGTCCATTCTAGGATACCTTATGGTATCTTAATCTGGGGGCATGCCGCTGAAGGGAGCCGTGTTTTTCCCCTCAAAGAAGGGCCATAAGAATCATTCAAAATCTGCACTATATAGCTGATTGTAGAATGTATTTTTTTTTCGACTAAATATCTTAACAGTTCCTTGTCTATATATTTTGTGCAGTTTACATGTAAAAGCAAATCTTGGAGATTATGAAACACTTGAAAATGTTCATACCCATCTAACTAGGATAATAATAACAATATTTATACTGATTTTTATGGAATAAATCGTATGCAAACAGGGATATCTTTCTATGGATCCCTGTTTTATAATAAATTGCCCTTCCACATAAGGTCCTTATCTATTAAAACCTTCCAAGTAAGAATCACAGAGCATCTTATTTTAAGACGTTTCTATAGCATTACTGCATTAATGATATTTATACAACAATTTTAGTGATATTACCTAATTACTATATCTGTGAATTTTTTGACTTGTGTAAAACTACTGTTATTGCACTAATAAATATTTTGTATTTGTATTTGTAATACATAAATAGAACTATTTTATAGAAAATTGTTTCTTTTATTCCATGTTGTGGTGTTTCCCATTATTGTTAACAAAAATGGTTTACATTTTATTTTATTAAACTTCTGTAATAATGTGTAATTTCAAACCTATTTTCGTGCTTCATCATACTTGGTGGTTCTTTTTAACTGTTTTAACCTACACAAGTAACAAATAGAATTGGATATAAAGTTTTTACTTTAAATCGCCTAGTATTTGATAAATAAACCTTTTTTAAATATGAAAATAGATATATTAAAGTTAATATATCTACATAGGTATATTTGATATGAGTATATGAAATCTACTTATTTAATAACTCTTGGTTTCTTGTGAATTTTTATCGATAGTTTAACAAATGTGAAGTGGGTACAGAGTTGTTTTATTCTATTTTGCACCTTCCCTGGAGACTTTATTTCAGGAGCTAGAAAGTTTAAATACAAAAGTTAAAGAGTTTTTTACTTATTATCTCTATCTTATTATCAGAAAAAATAAACGCGCATCGCAAAGTCAAAGTAGGTAAAAAAATAGATGTTTTTCTCCACTTTGCGGTGCGCATTCCTTTTTTTATACATCTGAGAGATAGTACGGTAAAAACTTTTTAAATTTGTATTGAAACTTTTCTTGTAGCTCCTAAACATTTAATAAAACACTTTTTTGAAAAGCCCGCGTTTTTCGCTGCCCCCTAGGAGGGCGACGTCTAGCAGTAAAGAGCTCGTTTGTATTGTTCCTAACATCATGGAAGCATTGATTTGTATAGGAGTGGATAAGCAATAAATAGACCAAACATGGCAAATTTACGACCGCGAAATGTAAACAAAGAAACTTCAATTTGGACTTGCGCATTAGAAAATTAGTAGGAGCTAGCTGTTGCACCGTGAAGGTAAATAGGCAGGCCCGGACTTCGAAAGTGATTATTTCACCAAATATTCGGTAGAGGAGTCTTGCCGATTGGGAAATGGGCCCCAGTTAGCATAGTGAAACAAACAATAAAGTATAAATAAGTAATATTTATAATAATTAGACTTACTTGAAATAGGAGATGCCGGGTATTTTGCCTCGAATCGAACTCGAATTATTAACTCAAAACGCCGCGCCGTCAAAACGAAAACACGTCAAAGACAAAAACCAAGTTCGATCCTGACCGACGCCTGCTGAGACGGCAAGTGTTTTAGTGCGCATGACAAAACGGTATCACCTTTGTTTACGTTTTTCCATTTTGCGTCGATTTTGTCATGCGCAGAAACCTGTTTTTTCGCCCATAGGTTGCCACTTTTGAGTAGTGCGACAGGCGGCTATTGCTTATCCACTCCTATACAAATCAATGCATGGAAGTCGTATATTACAGATATCTTTGGTTACTTGATCACAAGGCAACAGATGGCGCGAACGGCGCTCAATTTTGTTGGCAGAAGTATTATAAGTACAGGAGAGTTCATTCTATTCCTCCTTAATATTTATCTATGGTATACGGCTAGACGAGGTAAAGTCCGTTTAAGGCTATTGCACTGTTACGTCATATAATTCCATCTTTCTTTTTGCAATGAACGTATGTACTAAACTGGTCCGTCAAATTGGAATCTTTGACATCGATTGGCGTCAATGTCAAAATATCAAAACGAAAATAATCAAACAGATTTAATTCATTTATTGATTTGTTGGTAGTTGGTTTATGTTTTACGCTAATAATTGATAATAAAAATCGTTTTGAGACGCCCCACCGGTTCAGTGAGAAAGAGCAAGCTCTTATTTTAAAATTAGTTCATTATTTCACCGTGAAAAAGATGCTGGTAGGTCACTTTTACCCTGGAAAGCTGTGCACAATGTAAGTAACTATAGCATAAATTGCAATTGCAAAGTTCACAAAATAAATCTATTCCGGGATTATCTCAGAGAATAAATATATTTTTAAAAGCTTTATTTATTCAAAGATACATATCTATACATACCAAACAATAAAATAATTGACATTATTTTTATAAATTTCTGCTGTTGCATCAATAAAATTACCATGTATACGTACAATGCAATTTTCGCTTTAATTAGTATTGGCGAAAATTGCATTGTAGGTATTTATGAGAGTATAATAATTTTCATAATTATTAAAATTCCCAAGAAATAAAGGGTAGCAGTTTGCAAAACGGAAAATAAGTATGTAAAATTAATAAAAATGGAACGTGCTCCGGAATAGAAAACAAGTACAGATACATCTTTTGGCTAGTGTAAAAAATAACGTACGAGTCTATCTAAGATGTACAGATTTTTTCTTTTGACGTCAGAAATTATGACGTAACAGTGCAATAGCCCTGAATGGACTTTAGAGTGCGTGTCGGTGGCCGAATATTATTAACATAGGAGCCCATGTAAGCAATTGATTGTGTCTAAAGGTACGTCAGACCCGAGTGTGAGGTTTGTGGTATTTGTTTATGTTTATTTGTGGACGTTTTTTAGTATATAATGGCTTCATCCAGCCTAGAAAATAAACGTCCATTATCAGATAGAGAGCTAGAGGTGGAAGCAGCCATTTATTATGTTTGTCGTAAGTCATATTGTATGGAGCAAAGGC
>JAEQML010080799.1:0-11462 GCA_016904865.1 Pissodes strobi | reverse complement strand
GCAATATCGTCAGCGCATCTAAACCAATAAGAACTTCGTAAATCTCATACTCCAGCGATAATGTCGTCAACATATCATTCTACATAAGAAGAGTTTGAATTTTCTGATTCAACAACGCTATCATCAACATATTGACAAGCATATTCAGCATATCGTACAAAAAACGAAATACCTAGCCTTTACTTTCTATAAAATTGCCAAAATAATACCAACAGAAACACTAAGAATAATATATTATGCCTTTTTTCATAACATTATAAGTTATGGAATAGTAGCAAGGGGTGGAGCTTATAAAAATAACATAAATCTGTTGCAAAACTTACAAAATAAATTACTAAAAATAGTCAATAAAAATAACATTTTAAACGACCATCGTATGAATTTAGATCAATTATATACATTTGAAGCATTGAAATACCACTATAATACCTTGAAAAATACATATCTCACCTCTGCTAGTATTACTCGAAGTAAAAACCTGATTGTTCCAAAGAATAAGAAAAGAGTAAGTGATAAAAATTCGTACAAGAAGCCAATTGAGACTTTAAATAATTTGCCAAATGAATACAAGGTATTGTATGTAGATAAAATTTCACATATATGTATGTTGAAAAATTGGATAAAATCTAGTTGAGTTCTAAAGCTTATTTACTGTTACAAAAGACATACTGTGAATTGTCTTTGCTGTTACTAATGTACATTTATATCTAATATAATAGAATAAGATATTTTCTTGGTAGCTCTATCAAGAAAACTTTTATTCTTAGTTAGTATGTAAGATTTTTTATTGTGATATTTTTGTTATCTCTTTTTCTCTTGCAGCTGGACCTGCGTATAGATAACTGTGTTTATCTCTGCAGGATTTTACAGTTTTTTGTATAATAAACTGTAAATCTTTTCTGGTTAAATAAATATTAAATACTAAATTTAATTGTTTATTTCCCGTTTTATCCCCACTTCTATTTGACTGAATAAATGCATGGTAACTTCGAATTTATCAGTATTATGCTTGCAATATTCAACCAAAAATAAATCAAGAAAATTATTCCACTAAAATTGCGCAAAAGCCAAAGTAAGAAACCATCAGAGCATGTTAAGAAAGAAGAAACAGAAAATGTACAATTTGCTTGGATGATCTGAAAAAAGAAGATATTATACCAAATTTTTATTTTCATGAATTTTCTTGTTGTTTCCTGTGTTTAATGCATAATGTCCACTTTGCAGACAATGTTATTCTTCAGTAAAACTGAAACATGGCGATATTTGTATTCCTATAGTAAAAGAAGATGTAGAAAACCGGTATTGTAATAAATAAGATACAAGAAAGAATGTTTTCCCTGTTTTTACTGTTTTTGTTGTATCTTATATTTTTTGTTGTTTGCTTTTGGAATTATTTATGGAAAATATACAAAAGCATTTTTCAGTATACCTAATCCTATATTGGGAGGAGTATTATGGAGAGATTATGGAGATATCAATATCTGGATTTAAAATCAACACAATAATAAATTAAAATATAGTTATTATTGAACATATCTGGATGTGGCCGAAACAACTATTTATTATTTTAAATAAAATTAAGAACATTTTCAAACCGTAACGTACTCTATGAAAAATTAAATAGAGGAAAACTAACCACTGTGGAAGCAGTGAAAATACAAAATTAGAAAATAGAACAAACGGGAAACAAAAAACAGAAAAAAACAACTATTTATGGCCTAATAACCAAACATTCCTTTATTATGAAAAATTGCAGCAATCTTCAGTAAAGCTTAAAACTTATGAGTAACGTCACTTTTGGAAAAAATATGAAAAGTAAGTGGAAACACTCTTTAGTAAAGCTTCAAATTTATAAATAATGCTACTTTTGGAAAAATTATGGAAAATATACAACAGCACTGTTCTGCAAATCTTCAAACTTTTGGAAAAATTATGGAAAATTTTTGAAAGCACTTTTTAGTATAGCTAATCACATATTGGGATGGGTATTATGGAGCTAAATCTTTAATATCAAGACCTGAATTTAAAAGTAGCACATGTGTATGTTCAACGGGGCCAAAACAACTATTTAAGATTTTTATTATAATTATATGTTAAGAAACTTTTAAGCTGTAACGTGCTTTGCGAAGATTCTCAACTGTTGGAAAAGGGAGAATATAAAACAAGTTAATGGAACAAATAGAAAAATAAACATATGTTGCGTAATAGGATATAATATAAGAAGTTTAGAGCAGTGAATGATGAAACAAAAAATTTATAGAAAACCTAAGTCGAATCACAAAATTTTAATCTAATTAATAAAGCTTCATCATATGCTCCAATTTTGAAGCCTAATAGGATAGTAATGACCATCTTTGTAAATGTATTTCTTCTATATCTAAATCAGCTTTGACTTTAAAATTTAGGGCATTTCAAGTATAATTATTTTGTCATCTGCATAATAATCTGATCAATAGGAGAACTTGAAATATATGCAATTATTATTATTGTTTTATATATATTATTTGCTATAGTTTTTCTACACATACATGTAATAATTCCCCCACTTACATTACTTTTGAAAAATGCAACATATCAGGATCGGTCAGCAATTCTAATTCAACCCCAGAATAACGTAAACACGCATCAAAACTTAAGCCTGGAGACGGGTATTAACGAGCAGGATCTAATTTATGAGTGTTAATACATGTTTTCTAAAGTTTTAAAATGCGCAAGGAAAAACACATCTGATTTTAAGTATGTCTGAATATTCACCAACCGAACTACATTGAAACATATTAAATACCACTCTGGCCCTCATTATAATTTTTTTAACTCGCAAATATATTTCACTACGCAGTTGTTCTACTCTCCTCTTTGGTGCAGACGATTGGTTGAAGTTCATTTGACATAATTAATTATTAGGATCGACGCAAAGATATGTCGAAGAAGAATTTTATAAATGCTTTATTAAAGGAACCAAAACTTTGACCAATGATCATAAATATAACTAGCTCCATTTTTCTGCCAGTGACTTTAAAACTATAAAATCTGTGTAGGTGTAGAATTCTTTGGAAATAAATAATTTAAATTTGGGAAAAAATAGTGAATGTGATATTCCATCACAAGATTTAAATGATTTGACAAAATTTAAAGATTATTTAGGAATTTTTCAATTTCATGCAGATGGTAATGTAGAGCTACCACTAAAAAGTATTGAATCATATTCCAATAAAAACTTTGTGTTTAGGAAATTTGCCAGTTCAAAAATATGAGATTAATTTTGGATATTCAAGCGTTTAAAGACGAAAAAAATAAGTTTTTATCTAAAGAATGGGCTGCCTATGATGGAGAAAAAAATAAGTCATTATGTTTTCAAACAACCATTTTCTTTGAATTCTCTTTCTCCTGAAGCGCATAAGCAAGCTGTCTGGTTAATGAAAAATCACCACTGCATTAATTGGAATATCGGTTATACACTACTTTTCAACAAATTGTAAAAAATTGACTGAAGAATTTGTTTATGTTAAAGGAAACGAAAGAACAAATTACCTAAGAAAATATTACAGCAAACCAGTAATTGAATTAGATGAACAACCAATTTTAAATGCTTTATCATTCAAAGTTACCATCTATGTGTGCGCTTTCAAATGTATTGTGTATGAACAAAAAAATATATTTTATTTAACTTTGTTTTATTATATATATTTTATTTTCTACATTTCCTAATACATGCATTCTTATAATATAATTTTAACATATTACAACATATTAAGCTACAACAGACTTGTACACCCTTTTTATAAGACTCAGCATGTTGCAGATAGTTCTCATACCACAGCATATCTAGAGCTTCAGTGTCATTTCCCGCAAGCGCATAAAACCGCAAACAGGCTTCCAACATCAGAAAGTTGTCATACATTTCCAATACAAAGTTCTCCATTTCTAACACAAATGCTTCAAATTGAAATTCTTCCAATCCTCCTGCTAATTTTATCACATCTAATAGGGTTTGATCTTCTATATATTTCTTCAAATTAATCACTTCAACAAAAAATCCTAATTGTTTCGGTTCGACTACAAACTGCAATACATTGAAATTTTCAAAATATTGAACACACCTTTTGAATAATATTCTGCAAGTTTACAATAAAAGTCAACATATTCTGGTCTGCTATTATAATTATTATTATATGAGGCTAATTGGCTAAAGTATTCCTATAACTTTTTCACACTCATCTATAGCTGTTAATGTATATAATTGACATCAATTGAATGATCTTAAGTATCAATGTTCCTTATTAACACAAACTTGTCTCTTTTTTCAAACATTGAGAATAATTTAGGCCAATCCTATGTGATTTTTGCAATATTTTTTTGATGCTTAAATATAATTAGAGATGTTTCATTGAAATATAGAGCACTAATGGATACGCAAAATTTTGTGTATAATTATTTATGTTACTCTAATCTATACAGGAACGTTATAGTAAAATAAGAGAAGACTTTGAACCATACCTAGGTCATTTTTGATATATTTTTTTATGTTTAAGTGAAACTAGAGATATTTGGATAATGGATAAGCAAAATTGTATGTGTGATTGTTAATGTTACTGTAATCCATACAGTAACGTTATAGTAAAATAAGAGAATATTTTGAACAATACCTAGGAAACTTTTGATATATTTTTTCATGTTTAAATGAAAGTAGAGGTATTTCATTGGAGTAGAGAGCACTAATGAATAAGCAAAATTGTGTGTATAATTATCTATGTTTCTGTAATCCATACAACTACGTTATAGTAAAAACAGAAAACCATGAACCTAATAAGTTTACGGTCACAAGCCGACAGGGTAATACGCACTAAAATAGAGACTACAATGTTGAATCATAGTTCAAAACTGAAAACTGTTCTTTATTGATGCGATGTTTTGGGGATGACATATAAACTTCTTTATCATCAAAATTTTCTTCAACATTATTCGAATCATATATAATATATTCAAAAATAACTAATTGATTTAGTTTCTTGCACAATTGTTTTTTTTATTAGTATATTTTATATTAATGTATTCACAATCACTTTCACACACACAAACATCATTACTTTTTAACCATTTTGTTAAGCAATCTAAACAAAATTTGTGATTACAAATTTTCTGAACTAACTATATCTGAATTGACTCTCTCCAGAACTCGATTTCTTAATTTTTGTTCTTCCATAGAAAATTAAACTGTAAAATGAAGAGATACATACAGAACTGCTGGTTTTGTTAAGTGATTTAAGAGGGAAGGGGAAATGTCAAGGTCGGTTGAAAGTCCATACAACGCAAGGTCAACATATACAGGGAGGCATAAACTTATTTCATGATGAGAGTAATTCAAAGAGAGTGAGGCCTCACGGAGGGGTAAATTACCGACTCACTCTCTTTAACACACTACTACCAACCCAAACTAACAGTCATATATTAAATTCTGTTTTGTTGGCAATAATGAAGCATCTAAATATTAAATTATATAAGCGTCCATCGGGAATCGAACTCAAGTCAACTGCATGACAGCCAAGGGCATGACGCTCTGCGGTCTCACACCACTTGAAAGATAATTTTTAATTGTTGTATAATATGATCAGGACTAACTATTTTAATAAGTTAATTAAGCTCGGCAAAACTTCAAGAAGACAAATAAATACAAATTTTTATGCGTTCGGAGCTGCTTCGTATTTTAGGCCTTCCGCTCCTCAAAGGGTCCTAACGTAATTATTATTTCGAATACGAAAGCCTCGAAGAAATCAACCAAACTTAGGTTTTTCCCCTTTGTTACGGTAATAAGTTAAATCTATTCAGCCGAACGATATAAACAAACAAACGCCGCAGTTTCGTCTGTTTGTTGGCATTCCTGCTGCTAATTTTTGTATTTTCAAAATAACCTAATTTGTTCAATAAATACCAGACTCCACCACGTTCAAGGCATCTAAAGATTACGAGGAAGCAGAATGAAATTGCTCATGAAAAATAAGAATTTCAAAAAATAAGAGATGGCTGCTAGAGACTGCTGGTTCACCTGATTTAACGCCCCTCGACTTTTGAATAAGAAGATGTTTAAAGTCGCAAATTTACATTTCATATCAAATTAATTGCAGATGTTCAACGAAGGGTGATGATGATTGACCTAGCCTTCGGGTTAACGCGTGCGCAAAGACATAACCTAGAAAATTATACGGTGCAAGTTTGGGGTGCACAAAAAATACTACATCGACCTTTAAATTTTATTATGGAGATTTACATGTAAATGTGGGGGAAATTGGCGCAGAAACCCCATAGCCTATCTACTAGCTAAGAAATATAATTATGCCAAGATGTGTTTGCAAAAGTAAATATGTGCAGACAGATTCTGGGCCCATATTTCTAAAGAGAAAATAATTGATATAAATAATAAAAATACAAATATGGCTTAAAGATATGGCAACCCGGTAATTTTTAACATCCCTTTTATAATATCGGAATGTTGTTAAAATATAGCCGACCGAGAAAATTTGCATATTCGAACGGCAGAAACTCTATATTCAAATTACGATGAAAATTTCAAAATTTCCGGTACACCGTCGAGTAAATAACAAAGTTTTTAATATATTCGGAAATATTCGTTTTATTTCCGAATAATTATTTAAGTGCATTACAGTTATTTCGATTAATCATTAGTATGAATTTCGCGAAATTTCCCATGCATGCACGCACATAAGTGATTGATTCGAATTAACTTTAAATCGAATATTAATAGAATAAATAATTGTGATCCCCGGTAAAATACTTAAGACATTTATGTTTTAAAATTTCTATTAATGATTCATTAAAATTAAATTAAAATCGTACGCAGTGACCCCAATAGAATTAATATTTTTACTATTGATTACCTCATCGCATATATTTAATGCCATTCTAATTGTGGTACATGTGTATAAGCAAATTCTGTTCCATTTTACATATTGTTTAATATGTTTATACATAAGGTTTATTTAAATTTACCATATGTCAGTAGTGTATTCATGAGAGCGAAGAAGGTGAAATACAATTTTGCCTCCCTGTAACATCTTAAAAGATTTCCTAACCTTCTCTACCTTAAAGATACAAACATAAAACATGAGGAAAGCTCTTTCTTGAATGAGAAGTTACTCTCATGTTAAAACAAATATGTTGACTATTCTATGGTATAAGAACTATATGCAACATGTTAAGTGTTGTAAAAAGATGGTAAATGTGTGTAGCGATTTCTTAAAAACTAAAGACAACATAAAGTTTTTATTAGAACTTTTTCTGTTAAAATCACGTTATAATAATAATAATTCATGTGTATTAGAAAGTTTAAAAATGTATGTAATAAAATTATTATATTTATTCATTCATAAAAAAATTATTATACATATAAAATATATTCGAAGAAATTATAATTGGTTGGTCATCTAATTTCATTGTTGGTTTGATGAAATATTTTCTTATGTAATATGCTTTTTTGATTTCTTTAACATTCTTTTCGACTTCTCTAAAATTGTGAATGATATTCCATTGTACATATTATATAAATTAGCTTTTAATATGTTCATATACTAGGTTTATTTAAATTTACCATATGACAGTAGTGAATTCATGAGAGCGAGTGCTTCCAGATAAAAATTGCCACCCTACAAAATCTTAATAGATTTCCTAATCTTGTCTACCTTAAAGATACAAACATAAAACATGAGGAAGGCTCTCTCATGATGAAGTGAGAAATTACTCTGATATTAAAAGAAATATGCTGACTTTGTGTTTTATCAATTTTCAACCGATCCTTTCTCCCCTTTGAAATATGTTTAATAAAACCAGCAGCTCAGCCTTTATTTCTTCAATTTAAAGTTTAGTGGTCTATGGAAGAAGTCAAATTAAGAAATTGGATAATCAAAAGGGGACATTCAAAAAATGTGAGTTTAGAAAAAGTTAGTCCAAAAAACAAAGGTAATGTTCAGTTGATGTTTGCCTATTGTGTAGAAGTCATTGTGAGCCCATTAATATAAAATTTGATAAGCAAAAAATAATTATTGTGAAAGAAACTAAATCAATTAAAGATATTTCGGAAATTATTTCATATAATGATAATAATGATGGTGAAGAAGATTATGAAGAGGATGAGATTTATGTTATCCCTATTATATGGGCTTTTGTGCTTATAAGGATCATTCAGTCGCTTGCAGTTGTATATATTAACAGTTTAATGACATCAGTAAGCAGTGATTACTTTTACTTATATTTTTGAAATTGATTATTCAATATAACAAAGTTACAAAATAACAAAGTTATTAAGTCCTAAGTAGGTTTGGAACAGTGTCAGCAAACCGAAAATTAGCAATTCAAAAATATTATTAAAGCTACTGTTTTAAGCAAAGGGAAACTCCTTCCTTACTCAGCGCTATTTTGTATGTAATCAGGCTCACTTAAATTACACATTTATTTGATTATCAAAGAAATCATCCACTGTATCAAGTACTTTTTAAAAACTGCACTTAGTTGCAGTTTAGAAAGATCACGAATACTTTGTTGTATAAAATTAAAAATCTTAATAATACAATACTAATCATTCTTTTGTATGTATGAGAAAGTGCATCTTCTACACACTAGGTCACATTTGTGTCTCATGTCATACACATGATTTAACAAATTTCCTTCAACCAAATCTATATTAATTTTTATAAATAGAACGGAATCCAATATGTATGCACAGATAAGAGTTAATATTTGTCTATCAATAAATATACTTTTACAATTTTCTTATGGTTTCATTTGAAATACGCCTTATGGATCTCTTTTGTAGTACAAACATCTCAAACTCAAATAATTTGGATTTTTTGTTGCAGTGACAGGTTTGAAGAAACATACAGAAGATCCAACCATATTAAATGAAATGAAAGTAGCAAAAGAAGAACTTCAATTATGAAAACTTCTGACGCTTGTTCGCGGTCGTATACGCTTGCAGGAAATTGTTTAAGAACTATATGCAACATGTTGAGTATTGTAAAAAGATGGTAAATGTGTGTAGCGAATTCCCAAACATATATGTTAAAATCACATTATAATAATATATATGTGTATTAGATTTAAAATTTAAAAATGTATTTAATAAGAAAATGATAAATAAAATTATTATTTTTCATTCATTCATAAAGATTGTGACTTGGAATGATAAAAATATTTTGATGTTGAAAAAATTAATTTTCCTTAATCATCTAATTCAATTGTTGGTTTGCTGAAATATTTTCTTAGGTAATCTGCTTTTTTGATTCATTTTAAATTAATTTCGACTATAAAACGCAGAATTACGCTCACCCACACAACTTGTCGCCTGCTCTAAAGCTACCTTGTTGTTATTATTTTTACACAGCATAGAGCTGTAGATAGTTATGTATAAGCTTTAGTCACATTTAGACAGGTTTATGCTTGCCTGTCTAAAGCTGTATACCTCTCTTAAGCTCTAGAAAGTTCAAATTATATCGGCTCATACCTCCATCAGATTCTAAATTCTCGTATAAAGATTTACATGTAAACTATGATAAATGGGTGTAGCGAGTTCTGAAATTTTAATGATTCTCCTATTAATGGTATGATGCATCAATGTAACATCTTAATAGAAAAAAGTGATATTGATCTTTTTACTACAACTGTACCTGCAATTAATAGTAAGGCCAAGTTTTCAACTCGATTCTGTTTGTCAGTATGTCGGTCTGTGTTTTATGTGACTTAAGTGATCATCTCCTGCCATTTTTAAAATGTTGTGTATTGTTTTATATTTTATATTATAATAATATATGTGTGTGTTAGGAAGTTGAAAAATGCATTTAATAATGACAGCATAAAGTTTATATTAGAACAATTTCAAAATAAACATTCATTTTTGCTTGAACTTCACTCCTAGTATCACCAGTAGCAATTATTGCAGCATCATTTGCATACGATAATATTGATTCAGTGGGGATCTCCTTCAAGATATCATTGAAATATAGAATAAACAGTAAAGTTCCCAAAATTGAACCTTGTGGAACACCAGTTTTTAAAATCATATAATCACTATAATTTTCATTTATTTTAACCATTTGTCATCTATTGCTAAGATAGCTTGAAAGCAGATCTAGAGCCATTTATTCCATAACAGTAAAGTTTATCTAACAATATTTTATGGTCAACAGTATCAAATGCTTTGGCCAAGTCCAGAAATGTTATCAGCATAGGTTTACTAGCATCTAGTTTGTTGTATATGATTTAAAGCATATTTTGTAAATCAAAAATTCTATTGTAAATTATTCTTTCAAAGTTTTTTGCTATGTTAGATACCAGTGAAATTGGTCTATAATTTGATATATTGTGTTTATCTCCTGACTTATGAATAGGTACAATTTCTGCCTTCCTCAATGCTTCTGGCCAGATAGCTATTTCAATACAAGAATTGAATAAATATGCTAGAAATTCAGAAATGTAATTTGATAATACTTTCAAAGTTTTACAATTAACTTTATCTACTCCACCATTTTTAAGTTTCAAATTGTTAATTATACTGATAACCTCTTGCACGCTAGTTGGTTTTAAGAAAATAGTATTACAGTTCATTTCAGATAACTTTGTTTGTTGTAAATTTTTTTCACTCAATTTTTGACTTATTTCTCAGAATTATTTATTCATATTGCTAACAATTATTGTCACATCATCTGTTACCTTTTCACCCTCTACATTACTGTAATTAATTGAATCATTTGTTTTCTTTTTTTCTAATTTGTTCGTTAATAATTCCCTAGAGTTTTTTGGGATTGTTCGAATTATTTTCAATTTGTTTCTTTTCATATTTAATCTTAGCATCCAAAATTACCTTGTGTAGTATTTTGGTATATTGTTTTTTTAGTTCTTCATTAGTACAATCTTTTTGCCATAAGTGATATAAAAATTTTTTAGTAGATGATTTTATAATAACATTTGTTATCCAGTTTTTCCTTTGTTGTTTTTGATCAATTTTATTTACAACTGTAGCATGATCAATACAAGTTTTTGTTTTATTTATTAATTTATCTGTTGTGTTAGGATCTTGTATTAATATCGTTTCTCTCCGGTCTATTGTTCTTGCTGTTTTATTTCATTTATTATAATTTATTCTAGTATTTGGTAATTTTCTTTCAGTTTTCAACTTATTTATATGGCAACAATAATTGGATAGTGATCAGTTAAGGAATGCTTGTGTTAATATTTTTAGTTTTAATGTAGATATTATCAATACAAGATCCTTTATTGGTTTGATTTGATGGTCTAGTGATACCGACTATACCAGGAAGATAACCTTTTTCTAACAAATTACAGAGAAACTCTTAGCTTATGTTATCAATTTCTAATATATATACATTAAAGTCACCTATGACTAGGTGATTTTTATGTTTTTCTTTATATTCAAATAATTATTCAATTTAAAAATA
>JAEQML010080798.1:0-11462 GCA_016904865.1 Pissodes strobi | reverse complement strand
AAAATCTAAAAAATAGAATTTCTGGACATAAAAGTGACATAAGACTTCAAAAAAACACTTCTGCTTTATCTGAACATGCATATATTACTGGTCACATACCAAACTTTAATTAAATTAAAATTCTCCATACAGAAACAAATTTAAATAAAAGGTTGTTTTTAGAAATGGTCGAAATAATTAAAATAAATTCTATGAATAAGAAAACTGAAATTGATGATTTAAGCTCAATTTATCACTAAATAATCGATAATTTTGTACCAATACACCTTGCCATTATTACTAAATTAGGTAACATCAAATATCAAATATTCCTTTAACACCTCGTAAATTATTTATTTTTAAACAAAGTAGATTGACTTTGACATTTTATGTAGTTCTATAAGTTATTCTAATATTTTACCAATTTTTTACAATATCTTAAAAATGTTATAATTGCCAAAATTGAGATCAACTAGTTTTGATTGTAAGTTGCCAAAAAATTGTTATATATTGTACATTAGTATATAAAATAATTTTTAGCCCTGACGAAGGTCACGATATACTGACCGAAAGCTTGGACGCAAAACAAATAATCTTTTAATAAACCTTATTGGCTGAATATCCGTAAATTATTTCTACATTCAAACATACAGCCGTGATCCTATGAATAAGTAACCATTATCGTTATGTATTATTATGATCAACGAACTTACTGTTAAACGACTGTAGGTCGTTTGTTTTCTATCTAGTATCTATTACCGGTATTTCTTTACCATTTTTGCTTATCGAACGCACCGATAATCAGCTGTAGGTTATCTATTATCGTGTATCGAATGAATTTTTGTCTCTTATCGCAATTATGATATTTAGACATACTTGTTTTCTTCATTAACCTATCTGATATTTTGTCGAGTAGAAAATTCATTTTGCTGACGTTATAATAATTTACTGTAATTGGCTGTAAGCCTGATGACAGTAGTTTGTTTCACATAACTGTAATTTGTAACTTTAACTTTTCACCTTGATATCGGTATAGAACTGAGCTCATTTCGTTGTTACCTGTAGATACTTATACATATACATATTTGCTTCACCGGTTATCTTATTGATTTAGTAGGGCGAGGGACTAGTTGGATTGGTTGACCTAGGGAAGACGCACAGGGGGTCCAATGGTGTCTAAGTGCCCTGGCCTTTTCAGGCCACCCCATCATCATTTCCAAAGTCCAGATACTATTGTCAACATGTAGGTTGAGTTGCACATAATATGTAGCTACCGTGTTTTGTAACTGGATTGTATACATTTTGTATTGGTAGCACCTGTTAAGTACTACTACATAAATAAATAAATACATTTTAGCTTTTCCCAAATCGTATTTTGATTAGCACCTCTCCTTAGTAGATAAAAGGTTTTTCCATAGATTTTGGAGCTCTCGTTCATCTTTTATTTGAAAAGCTCGAAGGATCTTTAAAGTATGGAAGTTAAAGGATTTCATCTGAGCTGTCAAAGGTAACAAAGGAGCATCGAAATGTCCCTTTTTGATACTTAGTTGTGCTAGTGCTATTAAACTAGAACACCCAGTATATTATTCTTCTGAGTAATATAAGCAATAATAAACCTTTTGATTTAAGCAAAATCTAACGTCAGTCTTCAAACCACAATGCAAGCCTGCTTTCTTTTTAAAGTAAAAGAAAAAAAAATCAACTATGATAGGCAACTTATAGATGAAATAATATATATTTGCAAAATACAACTAAGTGTGAAAAATCAATATACCGATAACCTTATGTTATTTTTGACATCAAATTGTGATAGTCAGGTGAATTCCATCAACTTTCCAAATTTTAGGCTCTTTCTATCTATTGTAAAAATATAACGACGTGTCTAGATATTTCAAGTGATTTTAACAAATATAATGTTTTTTATCGAAACAATGCTTCCATCTACCAAAAAAAAAAAAAATAATACCTAACGTGATATTTATTGTAATCGATCCACAGCTTATGCCACTCGCCTCCATTGAGCCTCCTTCCAGAGTCAATGACCAATTCCTTCGAGACTCCGGTGTTTAGTGTAAAGTTAAAGGTCAGTTGAAAATCTAAAAATATTTTTCACTGAAAAAATCAACCAGATTGAATCATCACATAATAGTTTAATGTTAAATTTTTATTCCATTGTCCAATGTTTTGATTTTGATCACAACATGCAGTTCAATGCAGCAAAGACCCAAGCAGCCACGTTTACCAAGAGGGCCAATACAGCGGGCCCTGACATCATTATGGCAGGATCGACCATTCCTTCATCCTCGTCAATCGGACTGCTGGGTGTCTCGGTCAACAGCAATATGTCCTGACATGACCACGTTGCTAACATCGCAAAATCAGCCTCCCAGAAGCTTGGTGCGCTATTTCGCAACAAAAAACTCTATACACCGCAGCAGTTGCTCTTGCTCTACAAAGCGCAAATAAGACCGTGCTTAGAATATTGCTCACATATCTGGGGTGCCGCACCAAAGCACGCCCTAAAGCTGCTGGATTCCATTCAGAAGAGAGCTGTGCGCCTCGTCGGCGACCCGGAGTTGACCCGGAATCTAGATAGTCTGGAACACCGCAGACATGTAGCGGAGATATCTCTGTTTTACAGATACTTTCACGGCAGATGTTCCCAGGATTTGGTCCGCCTCATCCCGCCCCTGGCAGCTCCTGTCAGACAGTCACGACAGATGGCAAGAGCGCACCAGTTCGTCGTACAACTGGAAACACCTAGGACATTGCTTTACAAGAACTCCTTTGTCTGGCGCACTGCATCACTGTGGAACTCACTCCCAGGACATCTGTTTCCCACTAATTACAACTTACAAATATTCAAGAGCCGTGTCGGTCAACATCTTCGCACACACACCGCTCGTCGAGCGCCATAGGGTCTACCTTTAGTGTGTGTGCCACTGCCATATATAAAAAAAAATGAAACGTGCCGAATAGTAACTGGGTGTATGAAAGCTACAAACCTCCCCCGACTTTACAGAGTCTGTGATTTCGCAGCCCCATCACAGCGCCGCAAAATGGCTGAACACACTGAGAAGTTCAAACAGATATTCGACGAGTGTCACCCGCTTTTTGATGAGTCCCAGCGACCCAGCAGACTCCGATTTTAAAAAGGTTTTATGAAAGTGGTTCTGGAGGACCCACCTCCTGAATATCCACTTAAAAGAAAAAGGCCCCCACCGGCCGACACCGTGATTGGGTCTCAACCGCATCAGAACAAGAGTTGCCCCTGTTAAGACCAATAAAGCTAAATGAGGGTAATCAACAACGAGGACATTTACTGTGAATGCGGCGAAACCCAAAACATGGAGCAACTGCTGTCATGCAGACGTTGTCCTCATACCTGTACCCTGGATGATTTATGGAACGCCGAAGAAAATGCCATTAACGTTGCCCGGTACTGGGCTAAAGAATTTTGAATTTACATACGGTCCTGACCCGAAAAAGTAAATAAGTTCAAATACGATCACCGGCAAAAGTAGAAATTTCAGCTCCAGGCATTTTTCTCACTTGCAACACGACTGATATAAATTGACAGTAAATGATGGATTACAATAAAAATGGTCATTATGAGACCGACGACTAGATTTGACTTTGGGATTATCTTAAGAGAGCCATAAGTCAAAGAATGAATCCGTCTACAAACCACTAGGAGCTCATAATTGCGACTCAAAAAAAATGGGCCGATTTTGCCCAAGACACAATTCATAACCTTACAATTGGAATGTATCGACCTGTTGGTGACTAACTGGAAGTAGAGGGGCAGCACTAGGTATTAATCACATAATATTGGTCCGTTTGATATCTCCTTAAAACACCTCTTTTTTAATTTGATAAGAATTTGATAAGATTCTACAGACATTCTTCTAAAAAAAAGGTACTCTTGGTAAGGAGCCGTAAGGGGTACCGTTTTCGAAAAACATGTGTTTTTGTAATCTTGTGCATACTTGCATGGAAATCGAATTTTACACCAAAAAAACAATATTAACTGTAACAATCACTGTTGACACTTTCTGTCATAAACGGTATACTAATTGCATTTTTGTGAAATTTTCTCAGGAAGTTATAAGGCTACTTGCCCCCCTTCGAAGAAATGGCTGATATGCACTTTATGTACGAGAAAGCAAATGAGAGCGCGCGTGAAGCTCTATGAAGAGGCTTTCCCTACCAGAGCAGTTCCTTGTAAACAAACTTTTACTAACCCTCATCGAAGATTACCCATGTGAAATTGGAACCTTTACCACTTCGAAACATGATTGTGGAAAAAGGTCGTTTTCCACCCACAACGAAGAAAGGGTCTTGGACACCATCACAGCAAACCTACGAATCAGTATTAGGCGAATTGCTGCCGAAGAAGTTATCCCCAAAACCTCCTTTTGGGAAATTATTCATAAATAATTGCTATACCCGTATCAATTACAAATGGTTCAAGCCTTGATGCTTGAGGATTTGCCACCAAGAATGGTTAAGGGAACAATTGAGTTTGGATGCTAATTTCATAAACAACATCCTTTTTACTGATGGAGCTGGGTTCATAGGGGATGCAATTATTAATTTTCATACTAATCATGTTTGGTCTAAGGAAAACCCTGACCAATTTTTTAAATCAAGACATCAAGACAAGCTTTCTATCAGTGTTTGGTCAGGAATTATTGATGTGCCCTCTCACCGTCTAAATCAGTAAAACTACCTGTACTCTCTGGAAAACGTTCTGTCGGACTTGATGGATGACGCACCGTACCAACTAAGACAGGACATGTTTTTTTATGCACGATGACGCCCCGCTGCATTTTTGCTTAGATGTAAGAACAGATTTTAATCGGATTTACCATGGACGATGAATTGGGTGGGGTGGACCGGTGCACTAGCCACCTTTTCCCCAGATTTAAATCAGTTGGATTTTTTTCTTTGGAAATATTTAAAGGCTTTGGTGCACGCAGTTCCGGTACGCAATATGGAGGAATTGCAGCAGCCTGTACTTTATCAGTGCGAGCACCCTGGTATTTTTGCAAGAGTAAGAACTTGCATGATACAAAATCCAAATGAATTGGGAACAGTTTTAAACATCTGCTTTGAAAAAGATGATTCGTTTGTTTGTTTTGTTAATCTTTTGTTCAACATTTAATTGTAATTCCTATGTTGTTATGCTGATTTTATTTAATAAAAATGGTTTCCCACATCACAAAAACGCATTTTTTATCGAAAATGTTATCCTCTAGGGCTTCTACTAGGAGTGCCCTTTTTGTAGAAAACTGTCTGTGGATTCTTATTATGATGCAAAAAACTAGCCAGAGGTCAAAATAAACAAGGGACGTTTTAAGAAGCCCTCCCTCAAATATCTACGCCCCTGGTTGTGGAATTACATTTCCACTTTCAACAAACTACTTCCCGTAATGGAAAACACAAAAGTACCAAATCTTAGCTTTTAAATAGCAGTGGTTATTTTAATCTAAAAAAAACTCATTTTTGGGGCCCATTTTGACGGGCCCTAGGTAGCTCCCGACCTATGTCAGTAGAAACTTCTCTTCAAATTTTTAGCTCTACCAACTAAAACTAACCAATTGCTAAATTAAAGCGTATTTCAGTTTAGCAGATAATTATAATTATTACTCACTAGTTTCAACGCATTCCAATGGTCCAAGTGTGATTCTACCAAGAGCATCTTGAGGCAAGTCCGGTTGTTGGAGGAAATACATTTCGGTTATTCCCAAACTGTCGCCTTAAACAAAGCCAGAATAAGCGATATGCAACATATTACTGAAGTCTTACTTCATATTTTTCATCATCAACATTAAGGTTGATAATTCTTTAAAAATATTAAATTATTTTCATTCAATTCTAATAATACCACTAATATTTTCTGTTCGTTAATTGTTTTTGTTATCATTTTTTATTATCTCTTAATTTTATTTTGTATATTTCTGTTACTCACCTGTAGTATAATATCCATCATCAGTATCCCATTTATCGTCTGCTGCATCGTCACAGTTACACCACTGGGTTGGATTTTCACATTTGCGGCCAATTGAACATGGGCAGGTGCCCCTAAAACACACGTAACCTTTACACCCTGATAAGTAAGTGTCCCATTATGGGCCAAACTTACCAATCAATGACTATTGTGCAATAAGTATTGTTATCAATAATAATAGTGAACTAGGTACCTTTTAACGTCTCCGATGAAATCCACGGTTTGGTTCGCCGAAGAAATAAACCACGTGGTCGAATGTAGCTCTAAAGGCGCCTTGAAACAATCGTACTTGATATATTGGCTGCAATTCAGCGAGTGTGAAACCAATTCCTGAAGCATTTCAGCGTTGAATTCTCGGTATTTTATGCTAAAACTTGAAACAACGGAAAATAGTGAATCTATGTTCATCCAATAAATCCAAGACAAATTCATGACGGAAAAATGATTAAAATTTTATATTATAGATTTTTAGGGATGGATGCGCATAAAATTTATTCTATTTAATGTTTTAAATTAAAATCAGTTTAGGGTCTTCTGAGGATCGAACCGGCAACCTAAGAAGGGAAAAGTAATAACCTAAGGTCCTCTTCCTGATGTGAGGAACCTGAAAGCAAACACTTCATTGTCAAATTTGTGCAAAATCATATCGATAGCCAGTGAGAAAATTAAATATATAAATTCGAATCTTTTGGCTATAAATTTGATATTTAATTTATGTAATTGAATTTGCTTATTTTCTTTTTAATTTTACTTTATTCAATATCTTCTATCCTTGTACATATATCTTTTATTGCCCAATATTTGTAATCTTGTTTTTAATTATCATTTGCAATTTATTCTTTTACTTGTTTATCAATGCTAAATTTTTTAGACAATCAAGCTTTTTCAAATTTGGTTCACTCCTTAAAACAGACTTTCTCATGTGTTTATTTTTTTTTGTTAACGTTTGTAGTTAGGTACGCAAATAAAGATTAATATTATACATATGCAATATATTTATTTTACCTAAAATCCTGTTCAGATGGTGATCTGACATCCATCTGACTGGGTAAATTATGCTCTACGATTGTTTTTGTCGACTCTTCGATGCTCTGAAATTCACATCTAACATGAGCTGGAGGAAATCTTCCATTTCCGTCAATATCAATGAGGTATACGTCTGGCTTAGTGTATCCTAAAAATTTAAAACAAAGAAAGAACACATCCTTAAACGTAACACAAATAAATAAACAAAAAATCGAAAATAACAAAACGGGAAAATAAAAGTAAATTAAAATAATTAGCGTTTATCATTAGTATACCACCCGCCATATGAATCCTCTTAAACTTTAGAAGATTTTTTTTCACTTATCACGTGGAAGCACACACTATCCTAAATTATCCGAGTGGGTTCTAACCAAAACTAACCATTAATATCTTGTTGTAGGTACTAACCTAATAATGCTAGCTCCTCGCAAGTTTTCCTGTAAAGGGCGAAATGGCAGTTGGTGCCGATATAGCCGGTGTTTTTACAATCGCAAGTCAATCGGTTTTCTTTCACCGAACATTTACCACCGTGTTCGCAGGTGTTTGGTCGTTGACAGGCATCTACAAACCTGCGACAATAATTCGAACATTTATTAACAATTTGAAAGATCGTTGCAAAGGCAGAATTTCAGGTCAAGTAAAAAACTCGATAAAATAGAGCTGAAAATCTAGATAATTAGGATACTAATATAAATGCATTTCTATATTCTGCACGAAATCCAGAAGTGTTTATTTGGGTTTCTTTAGAATTTTATTACAAATTCGCAAACCTAAATACCTTTGATCAAAGAAAAGACAAATTTATGGGTAAAATAAATTAATATGAGTAATATAAAAATAAAATAAATCAATACACATAATAATAATGAATATAATAACAAAAAAAAATGCAAAACGTTACAGGTTACAAAACGAAACCACTAATATCAGAGTGACTTGCACTTTTTTGGCAGTAAATTGTGATGAAAAATTGGATTTAAATCCAGCTGCTTACCCGCGATAAATAGTTTCCTGGCAAAAATCTGGCTCGTGTAAAACTAGCTTTATCCTTGGTTTTGGTTAACTATGGTTTATTATGTGTAAAAAGTTAACCAGTCTGTCATGATTTTGGCAGATACGAAACAGCTATTTCGTTAGACCTTCGGGTTGGTTTTGGTAATAATTTTCCAAATGGGTTAGTTTGGGTTACCTCTGATTTGCGTTTTGCAAAAAAGTCGATCAACTAACTTATTAGATTCGTAGAAGTACCAGAAATAATCGAAACCGTTGCTTGGTATGGGGATGGAGTTGCATTCATTTAGAGCCAGTTCCCAAACAGCGTTTGGTTAATTTTGATCATGTCTGATTTGTGTTTTATCAAAAAATTAATCAAACAAATTGAACCTAATGGAAGTTAACCCATTTTTGAAATAGATGAACTAAAATAACCAAAGGGAACTAAACCTAACCTAAACTGTAAGTTGACAGTCGACTGTCAATATTTTAGAACTGGCCCCAAACAGAGGTAATTCCCAAAATGAAACAGATATTTTACAAAGTTAGTTCGGTTTTTTTTATGGCAGTGGCACACACAATAAAGCGAGATCCCATGGCGCTCGACGAGCGGTGTGTGTGAGAAGATGTTTATAGATTCGGTCCTTGAATAGTTGTTGGTTGTAATTAGGGGGGAAACAGATGTCCTGGAAGTGAGTACCACAGTGATGCAGTGCACCAGAAAAAGGAGTTCTTGTAAAGCGATGTTCTAGGTGTTTCCAGTTGTACGACGAACTGGTGCGCTCTTACCGTCTGTTGTCACTGTCTGACAGGCGTTGCCAGTGGTGGAATGAGGCGGGCAAAATCCTGGGAACATCTCTCCACATGTCTGCGGTGTTCCAGACTATTCAGATTCCGGGTCAACTCCGAGTCGCCGATGAGACGCAGAGCTCTCTTCTCATTGGAATCCAGCCGCTTTAGGATGTGCTTTGGTGCGGCACCCCAAATGTGTCAGCAATATTACAAGCAGGGTCTTATTTGCGCTTTGTAGAGCAAGAGCAACTGCTGCGGTGCATACAGTTTTTTGTAGCGAAATAAAGAACCAAGTTTCTGGGAGGTTGATTTTGCAATGTTAGCAACGTGGTCATGCCAGGACATATTGCTGTAGACCGAGACACCCAGTAGTCCGATTGACGAGGATGAAGGAATTGTCTAATCCTGCCATAATGATGTCAGGGCCCGCCGTATTGGCCCTCTTGGTAAACGTGGCTGCTTGGGTCTTTGCTGCATTGAACTGGACCAAATTTCTGTCGCCCCAAATTTGAACTTTCTCCAGGTCTTGATTAATTGCTGTAATCTGCTCCTGTCTGCGGTGATGAGTCTCAGTAGCTGGTAAAGGTTTTTCTGATCTAAATTGGGAGACAAGGGTACTGTCATCTGCAAAATTGTAAAAGATTATTTCTTTTTGTCAGCAGGTCATTAATATAGATGAGGAACAGAGTTGGTGAAAGTATTGCGCCCTGAGGCACACCCGCGTTAATGGTGAATGTGTTTGAGATGTGTTAATCAACTGCAACGTGCAGAGATCGGTTCTTAAGAAAATTGGCAACCCAGCGCAGAGAGAGGCTGGCAGTCCGAAGGACGGCAGTTTGTTGAGCAATCCGTCATGCCAAACTCTGTCGAATGCCTTCGAAATATCCAACGCAATCGCCCGAGACTCTCCGTAGTTCTCATATATGAGTGGCATAGGTCAATATATCTCCTATCGATCTCTCTTTGCGAAAGCCGTATTGATTATCGCTCATTATTGTGTTGTTTTCGAGGTACTTGAGTAATTGCTGATTGACTACACATTCCAAGACTTTGGAGATTATGGGAAGCAAGGCAGTTGGGCGATAGTTTGAGGGCGTGGTTTTCTTCCCTTTTTTTGGAACAGATTGCACTCGAGCGACTTTCCAAGAAGATGGGTATATCCCTTTTCGGTAAGACAGAGAAGAAAGTCTGGAAAAAACGGGTGTAAGTTTGTTGGAGCAGTTCTTTAACACGCTGGCAGGTATTTCGTCCGGTCCTGATGTCTTTTGCGTATCTAATTCTTTAAGGATTTTAGGAATATCACGGTGATGAAACTTGACTTCTGCCATGGTAATGTTGATGTTCAATATGGTGGGGAGAGTCTTGCCTTGGGGGACGTCTAAGGTAGAGTGCGATGAAAATGTTTTGGCGAGCATGTTTGCTTTTTCCTTGGCTGTAGTCGCCGTGATGCCACGTTCCTCTGTCAGGTGGGAGACACGTTTTTATAAAGTTATTACTTACTGCCTTTGCTACCGACCAGAAATTCCTGGAGCCACTGGGGCTTTGCAAAAGTTTATTCCTGACCCTTTGTGTTTGACCTTAGTTTCGTTGATCACACGTTTGCATTCGTTTCTCGCTTCGACAAAATAGTTGCGATTTTCAGCGGTCTGATTTTGCTGCCAGTACTTGTAGGCTTGCTGTTTCCTACCTACAGCTCTTTCGCATCCTCAATCGAACCAGGGCTATCCTTTTGACGGTAACTTGATGGAATTTGGGATGTATGCTTCCATTCCTGAAGAGATTACTTGCGCAATCTCTTCGCAGCAGACTGACGGGTCATCAGTGCCAAATCAGACGTCGAGCCAAGGAAAATCTAGGTAGAACTCCCTTAGATCGTCCCAGTTTACAGAACTGTAATGCCAGAATTTGCGAGGCAATGGTGGATCCTTCTGTACAAGTGGTAATTCACAAACCGTTGTAGTAAGATTGAGGTCGGAAGTACCTAATGGCGGACCAACTGTAATTCTGTACTGGTCAGGGTTGGTGGTTAGAAAAAGACCCAGGAGGGCGGCGAATTCGCTCCTCTCTGAGATTCGAGTTGGTTCGTATACCAGTTGAGTTGATCAGCTGCGGATGGCAAATGCTTCAGCTTCTCTACCTTCGTTATCGGTCTTGTTGTGACGTTTGAGCCAGTTGGTGTTGTAGGCATTGAAATCTCCCAGAACGATTATTTCTGAAATAGGGTGATCGGCCAATATTGAGTCAAAAGTGGTAGCTAGTGTTGTAAAAAAGCTATCGTAGGCTCTATCACTCGGAGGACGATAGAAACAGCATATAAACTTGATTAATCCCTTGGCAGTGAACTTGAGCCACATGACGTCAAAGTTGTTCGGTTCGAGTGTTTGCTCGCGGTGACACGAAAGGTCTGTGTGGTCTATTTGCTTGTCGATGTTGGTGTACTGAATTTATGTTTGTATTCATTCAGACCTCTTATGTTCCAGAAATCTATTCTAAATTGGTTCTGTACCTTTGCTGTCTGTGAAATGCGGAATGAAGGGTTCCCAGGGCCACCCGGCGCCCGGAGATCCGAATGGCCGGGGAGTTTGCCTCCGGAATATTTTGATCTTGGAAGCACCATCATGTCCATATATTCCTACTGTGGAACCCGGAACCACCATAT
>JAEQML010080797.1:0-11463 GCA_016904865.1 Pissodes strobi | reverse complement strand
TTTTAATGTCATAAAAACAGGCGTTGTTGCCAAAGCCATACTTAGAAACTAGGTATTAATACTTAGAGAATTAAGCAAAAGTAAAATTAACACACAAATAACTACAGGTCAGACGGTTTAAAGTTACAAAGATACACATTAAAATAAGATTAAAACTAGTATATACCAAAAGCAGAAATTAAAAAATAATCAAAATTATGACAATTATTCAACCAATTTCCTATACGGCGCGGCGCCGCGCCGGCGTGAGAAGTTATATTCAAATCTGGCACACATGTGGCGTATTACCGCGCAATCCTCTTATTGGTCTAAAGTTACCAGGCAACCTAACCTTTCTATGAAGCTTGTAAGTACTGGATATTATATCAAATGTCTGCAGAATTCAAAACTTTACAATATACAGGTTCTTCCATCTACAACTTGTTGCGGCACTACTTTTTGATGCACCCTGTATAATATTAAGGTCCTACGTCAGACTGCATCGAATTATTTTTGAAAAGTGGTAGCTTATAACGTCTATAGTCCTTATGGCATTAGACGTGATACTTCTTGTCAATTGACAGCTTTATATCGTGGTAAATAGCAATATTAAAATCAACATCTGAACTTATCTAATATCCAAATATAACCGCTAACATCATATATAATAATTATGTTTTATATATTATGAAATTGAGTTGTAATCGGACATATTTTAAAATGAATTTTTATGACGATAAACATTAAAGTCGATCATCTGTTTTAATTAACCATATGCTTTTATTCTTATGTTTAGTCGACGGTAAAATAATGAATCATGCTTAACGTTTCCGTTAATATTGTAGTAAATGCTCTCCGTCATTATTTTCATATTTATGATATTTTGCTTTACTTAGGAAATATGTCATCTTATGAAAGGGGCTAAAATTTTCTTTCATTCGAGTAAAATTACTTGCAGTAACAAGAACTTTCAAATATTTCATTCTTGATTGTTTCATTGATATATCTTTGGCTTCCTTAACTATTTTCAGAAACTATCGATTGCTCTGAATTTACAAGTAAACGAGAAGTAAGAAAATTGTCCTCGTTTCTTAACTACAATTTATATATTCACTCCTGATTTTAAGTATTTTCATGCTTTCCGGTACTAGGCTTGCTTAAACCAGTTTCTGTTTGCGATAACCTGGACGTCATCTGTCCGTCATCTGTCCGTCTTTTGCCGGAGTGAGCTAACAGAATAGTTTAATGGACGTGGTCGTCAACACATAAATAGACTATTCAACCACACTACCCTAATCTGCTTTCGTGGCCATCCCAAGACCATGTAATAAAACACAGATCATGGCAGAGAAACGCATGGCTATCTGCGTTAACTTGTTAATGGCTAAGGTTTTAATATAGAGAAAAAATATATCTTGAAAAGGAAATGGAAACCTGTGACACCTATGTAAAGAAATTCATCACACTGAGGGTAAAATACAGCAAAGTTATGGAGGATTCTGGTTCCGAGAGAGGTGGAGAAAGCAACGCAGGTACCAGTAATGGATGGTTCTGTGGAAACTAACATCGGGTGGACGTTAGTGGAGAAGATTGCAGCTCATAAGACAAATGACCGTGATAGTGGCTTAACAATGCTAAATGTTTTGACAATGGACGCAAAGATTGGTGACTTATGGGATCCTACCGACAGACACAGCAAAGAGGAAATGGCAGAGGCAGCGAAGGAATTTTTCTTAGAAAATGTCAACATTGATGACGACCATCGCTATATAGTTCGACCCACTGTCATGAGGATCACCCTCCATTACCAACAAACTAGGTTCTGGCTTAGAAAAGGTTAAGCTCTACCGTACGAAAATAAAAAATGAAGGTCATTTTGAGTGATTTTGGTTTTGAGTTTTTTGATGAGTGACAAAGTGAGGATTATTAAAAGGGCAGCGGATATGGGTAATGTGTAGCGTGAACAAGACCATTTCCTACCTGACAGACCTGTGATAAAACATGAAAGCACCACAAAAATCAGACCTGTGTTTGACGCGTCCGCTCGGGAGAAAACTGGGCCATCTCTAAATCACTACGTTGGGGTTTGGAACCTTCGGCAACATGCACTAAAACAGAGTTTTATCCACAATACCGTTTTACTCTAAATCGCTGTCTGGAAAAGGGGCCTTATTTAGTGGAACTTATTCCTTCGATTTTGTTAAAGTTTAGAGAGAACAAGGTGGGTATAATATCCGATACAGATAGGTAGGTATCGATGAAAGGGATCAAGAATACCTCGACTTTGAAGGTCAAGAGGTTGTTCTTAAACACAAATGTGTTGTTTTTGGTCTTACTAGTAGCCTTTTTCTTCTTGCTGTTAATTTGGATTATCACCTGTCACTCTGTCTTCGAAAGTATCGCGAATCCGAGTCTGTTTATTCTAGACATACCATAAAACGCCTTAGTCGTAGTTCTTATGTAGACAACTGGATGACAAGTCTTCTAGATGAAAAGTCTGCTACTGAATTCATCCAAAAGTCCATAGTGATCATGGCGAAGGGTCAATTTGATCTTGAATATGTTATTGTAAGTAATGCACATTTTTTGCAAGTTGTTACGAAACGAACGATTTTATCGCTGACTCAACAGGTGTTCGACCCCATCGGGTTTTTTATGCCCAGCTCTTTTGGTACCAAAAATACCGCTACAAAGATTATGGAAAGACAACCTCAAAATTCCGCGCTGGATCTTGATTGGCGACACTACTATCGAAGAAATAAGTCTACATACATTTTGCGTTGCATGCCAGGATGCCTACGCCTGCGCAGTATTTCTTCGGGTTATAGTGTATGGGAATGTGTCAGTTTTCTTGCTTGCTGCTAAAGCTAAAGTGGCTCCTTTGAAGAAATCTGGATCAAAGATCACCATTCCACGTCTAGATTTGTTAGCTGCTACGATTGGGGTCAGACTCTATACTAAGGTAGCTGAAAATTTAAACCAGAAATACAGATGTTTCTTCTGGAGTGACTCTTCCACCGTCATATCCTGGATATAACGAAAAGAGGAGTGGGGAGTGTTCGTCTGGAATCGAGTAGCCGAGACTCGAAGTCTAACTTCTATAAGAGATTGGTGCAATTTACCAGGGACTTAAAATCCGGCTGATTTACCATCCAGAGGATGTTCTCCCAAGCAGCTTCTGGACTCAAGATGGTGGGAGGGACCATACTGGTTATACGACTCAGAAGGAAACTGGCCATCAGGAAATATAACATGTGATGAAGAGGAGGTGTACGCAGAGCGCAAAAAGTGATTGGTGACTACGCTGATCAATGTAGATTGTACCAGTTTTTGGAACATTGACTATTTTTCCAAGCCTATAAAAACTGTCAAAATGATAGCCTACATTTTCCGTTTCATTCACAACACTAGACACCCTAGTGATAGACGAACAGGTGAACCGTCCTTGGAAACACAAATTCCAGCGGAAAATTTTGCCTTCAGAGTGGTACAAAGAAAGGTCTTTACTGGAGCTGATTACCCGAGAATAGCTAGTCTAACCCATTTAGCGATAAGGAGGGCCTGATTCCTTTAAAATCTCGTGTATCTAACAGGAAAGGCATGGAAGATTATAGATTTCCCTGAATCTTACCAGCAAAACACTGATTTGTACATCTTTTGATTATGGACACACACGACAAATTTTGTCACGTCGGTACACAGGGGTTATTAGCTCTGTTAATAGAAAAGTACTGGATACTCGGAGGGAGAAGGACAGTGAGATTAGTTGTCTCCAAATGCGTGGCATGTAAAAGGCACGACTCCATACCTCTGGACGACAAACCAGTTGACCCAGTAAGAGATGCCATTCCCTTTGAGGTGACAAGTGTAGATTTCGCAGAACCACTATTTTTAAAAAATGAACGGAAGGCGTGGATTTGTTTGTTTACAGGTCGGTCTTTCAAGCAGTTCACTTGGAACTTTGTACCTCTTCATCGACTTCGTGTTTTCTTCAAGCTTTCCGTCAAGAAGTTTTCAAATCACAGGCCTCTCAAATAGCTTGGGAATGGTATACGAATTCATAGACTTACGGTTCAACATCAATAATGCGAGAGATTGCGGTAGAGATATTTTCTGAAAAATCAATATGCCAAGGAATGCTACCCATTGCAGGAAATAAAAGCATGGACAGATTACAATTAATGACGAAGAGAATATACTTATAACCTACCAAGAATTTGGTATTTTCTATGTTCTTATATGTAATAGAAATTTGGACATGATTGTCGACGATTTTCGCATTAGTTCCTGCTGGCAGTGATGAAAATTTATTAGAAAAGCTCATATTTTCCGGTAACCTCCAGGGTCGGAAAAGTGAAGGACGAAAATGCGGTGGTTCCAGTTGAACCAGTTTAAAAGTCAGTCGTTCTTTTTACGTAACTTTCAGATGGGCTAAGGACCGCATATGGAAGCAGTTTCAGTCCACAGCAACGGAAAAGATTACAATTCCTAGCGATGAGGGAATGATTTGAGTGAGAGAGCCTCTGAAAAAGTAGCCTGTTTCCACTATACTGTAGTGTTTTTATCATCTCCAGGTTTGTTTCTCATTCGAGATTATATGTTATTATCTAAGATTTTTCTTCAGACCTCGCTTTAATTGATGAACCTGGTGACTGCACTACTGTACAATAAGTCATAAATATCTCGATTACTGTTTTAATTATGGTACTTAGACAATAAAGATTATCGTTTTTTCAAAAACATTCCAATTAATTCAATTATATACTCTGTTCAGTAATCCTTGTCTTTAGCTTATGTATACAATAATTGTTATTGTTTTATTGATTATCAAAAAGTTTTAGGTTTTGAAAGGAGCGACTTAATATCGGCATAGACGCTATAGCATATTCTATGAATTTATAAGGGATATTATTTTACAAATTGGTTCCGTATTAAATATCGTCCATTAAACTAATATGTCAAAAAAGACTGCAATACTCCATTTCAATAGTTATATCCCTGGCAGTTGCCGTCTATTTGTTAGAGGTTTTACTTTGGCTACTAGCAATTTTAAAAATGATGCCCAAGCACCTTTTTATGTTGCCAATAACCAAGGAGAATACCTTGTAATAAACGAAACACGCCAAGGGTACCAATAGAGTATCTCAATGCAATAAACGGTATCTAATGGACAACCAAATTTCACCCGAATAAGATCCAAATATTTTAATATATATCAAATAGACCCTCCCTTACCGTTGAATGTGGGTATTAAGTCCCCCTCTTCCAAACCCCCAAACTTTTTAATAATTCTTCGACATTTAAATCTATTTGCGGCTGATAACGCATAGTGATGATAACAGCATCGTTGACCTTATAATTTTTTGAATTACAAAGGCGGCCGGGACGTCGCGTCTCCTGTGACGTCTATATTCTAGTTGCACAGCTTTAATTTAGATAAAAAGTTATACCATTGCATCAACAACAAATAGTATTGGATTCAATGCAAAGTGTATTTGCTACCAACAATATTGAAATTCTAATGATCTGCTATCGTTCGGAACGATTTTATTTCTGGTTGAACCATGTGTATGTTTAAATGAAACCCAGGACTTTAGGCTTTTTATTGCTTGCAATGACAATTTTAGCATTGAAATTAATAGATTTCTACTAAATTGAAATTGAAATACTCTTGAAATTCAATAACATGTTTATTATTAATTGAATATTGCTGAATAGTTAACTGGATGGCACGAATCTGAATTTAACTCAAAGCGAAAGTTATCAATAATAGGCTTATAACTGAAACGAGCAGGTTATTATTGTCTGTGTATAGATATCAAATTATTCTGATAATCTTGGAGTTCATAGATTACATTTAGTTATTTTTCTCTTTCTTCATGTTAAAATTTTGTTCTAGATATTCATTCACTATATTTATCCCTAATAGCACATAATATCAAAAATATATTTTATTAATATTTATATCTTAATTAAATATTTGCTACTTACAACTAATATTTTTAAAATATTTGATTTCAAATATTTGTTAGCCAATAAGAATATAACATTAAATCAACATTCTTATTTTAATATTACTCGCCTAATATTTTTTTCATAAGAAATTAACGTATCGATTCTAATATTAATAACCGAATATTTATTTCACACTAATAAAATATGTTCATATTCCAACCTCCAAAACTTTTTACTCTTAACAGAAACTTTTTTTTATATATTATCTATGACGGAAACAAATCACGAAGAGACAGTTAAGTAAAATAGAAAATTTGTTCTATTCATGACATCTCTTTTACTTAATGCATTTCCGTAAGCTCTCTCTTTATCTAGCATCCATCACCAAAGGTGATGTGATTGTAGATGGAGCCAAAGTCGTGTCGACGCTGTTGCAAAAACAAATGATATATGTCTTTGTCTAACTCATGGAATTCTGAATTAGAAGCTGAACATCTGAATTCTAGATGACAACGATAAGTATGACTATTGACAGTTCAATACGTTGCACCATGTTTTTATTTTAGGCTGTTGTTAGTTTGGCTTGCTGGTGTTTTCTTCTATTTTTGTGATAATATTACAAATTTTTGCTTGAAAGTTATACTTTTACATTCATCTTGTGACTAATTAGAACCTACAAATTGAACGCTATTTTATTAATAACAAATATCAGATTAATCTAGCTTTCTCTAACTAATCTAAAAATAACTATCGTCTGAATATAAAAGGATAGCAAAATGATAGCTATCTATATTCTTAATGTTTTTATTTTATGTATGCACTTATTATTTATTTCTTCATAATGTGATAAGGCTTTGCATATTTATTTATTGCTTGTAACAAATAAAAAATAAATTATTCGACTCCTAAATATATATTTTTTTTACTTGAGCGTATATTTTTATCGCATTAAAATGCGTTTCGAAAACAAACTAATTTCACAACACTCTCCCAACCTTAAAATCAATAATACCAAATCGGGTTAATTAAAATAGCTTATTTATGAGGCAGCAGGCGGAATTTATAATGTCTGGCAATTTGCGCCAACAGCTCGGATTGACATTTTCCCCCCAGTTTTGCCCGTCCAAGTCGAATGTCAGTAATCGCATCCACCGACCGATCCGATGACTTATAAAAAATTCACGATGTTTCCATTAAGGAATGGAGATTGACTTACTTGTATTTTCGTTATCAAAAGGGATGTTCTTAAGTTTAGACTAAAAGGTATGTTACATTAGTATTAAAAGATACACCTGCGTAGGGCCCATGTAATATCTAGGATTATGTTTTACTTGTATTGCTGCCAATCTATAGGAGATACTCACCATACAAGCGAGTTAACAACATCATTAGTATACACGTGTGAAACTGTGAAATCACAGGAATATGTATATTATTAACGTTAGCTCATGTGTATTTATGAATTGTACAAGAGGTATTTGTTAAAATTTATATCGATATATCTTTAATCTAAGCTGTGTAGGCAATAATCTGTTTTCGTTATGAAAGGTGGAGCGGTAACGAAGTCCTTAAATGCCAGAGTTAAGAGCTTCTTAACCACCGGGCGTAGATAAATAGTTTTATCTATTAACATCGCATATCATAATAAATGCCCTATGATACTATATTTTAGTGTCATAAGGATATTCATTATATAGTTATATGACTATAAAGAAATTAACTGTAACACTAGGATAGCATTGAAAATACAGGGTGTTTCCTAACCTCGGTAAAAAAACGAAGCTGGTGAAACCTCATGTAATTTTAAGACGAAAATGTAGTATAAAATTTTTTCGAATGTCGCTTCATTTTCAAAATACAGGGTGTTGAAAATTTTTTTTTCTCGTGTTTTCTTTTTATTAATAAATAATGAGAAACGACATTCGAATAATATTTACACACCTTAATAAAGAGTTTGAGCACTTTATTTTGTGTTCATGTTGAACTTCTCAACTAGCTGATTGGCGGAGATCCGGGTAACCACTACTAAAATTTCGCAAAAAGCAAGAATACGGGCCTGCTAAACACTCAAATTTCTTATGTTATGTGATAAAAAAGTTAATCTTAAGCAAATTAGGTTTCTTGAATTTTTCTTGTATCTCTTACAATTTTCGAGTAAAAAATTATTTTCTTGTTCACGTCACAAGAATCTCATTATTTTGTTGTTGAAATAAACGAGTAGGCTTTGCGTGAACACAAAATAAAGTGCTCAAACCGTTTATTAAGGTGTGCAAATATTTTTCGAATGTCGCTTCTCATTATTTATTAATAAAAAGAAATCACGAAAAAAAAATTTTGCAACACCCTGTATTTTGAAAACTAAGCGACATTCGAACAAATTTTATACCACATTTTCGTCTTAAAATTACGTGAGGATTCACCAGTTTCATTTTTTAACGGGGTTAGGAGACACTCTGTATACGTATATTCACTGACGCTACGAAAACAATAAATATAATACAATCCTAGATCATAATATACTATGATAGTATGATCTAGGAATACAATAAGTGTCGTTCTGTGGGACCGTTGGTCAGAACACAACAGTGTTACTAGAAGTCGGCAACAGCAAATATTATACAAATAATAACGATTATTGTAATTTCAGCCTCATGGTTGCTTTTCTGATTCCAATATTCCAATGATTCTTATATCCTTTTCTTCTAGGTCACCTTTCATGTAGGATGTTTACCGTTGTTTCATGCTGACAGTAGTCGAAAAGCCTTAACAGAGTCTAAAAAGCACATGTGAACGTCGCAGTTCATATTCATTCGGCACTGTATAAGAACTTGTAATGCAAACAATGTCGATATCGCGCCGTTGCGAAATCCGTACTGCGACTCACCCATATATTCTTCACATTTTATAGATTAATTTCGTCATGCTTACGATCTTCGTCTCTTCTTTTGGGGCCATGTTAATCACTTGACCATATGCTGCTCGACCAGCAGCTGCTCTAAAAATTTATTTAACGTTCTGGTTGGTCCAGTTAGCTTCTTTCGACCAATCCATCTACACCCCTCGATTTTGCCCTGAATAATAAGGCGCAAAAGATGATATTTTGGACCCCTGATGATGTGACCGAAGTATTCAAGCTTCCTCCGTTTAATAATGTTTAACAGCCCTCGGTCTCCATCCAAGAGTGTAAGGACTTCTTCATTTATTGTGTGCGTGGTCCATTCTATCTTTAGCAACTTTCTAAAGCACCACATCTAGAACGCCTCTATTTTATTCATCATGGCCACTGACAAGGTCCAGGTCTCGCACCCATACAGAAGAATTTACGAAACATAGCAGTCCAAGATACGCAGACGCGTTTTTAAGGACAAGTTGCGGTCAGTAAGTGTGGATCGCCATCTTCTGAAAGTGGTTCTAGCCAACTCAATACGAGCTTTGATCTCTTCGTCAGAGTTAGTTTCGGCGTTCAACCAACTTCCCAGATATTTAAAGTGGGTAACTTCCTCGACTGTGTCATCTCCCAGAGTTAGCCTTACAAGATCAATATTAATTTTACCTGTTTTCATCAACAAATTGATGGCATACCTCATTTACTCGGTTGAGCAGGGTCTGTAAGTCTTCCACACTCTCCACGAGCAGGATCGTATCTAATATTACTTATGTTTTCACCACCTATTTTAACGCCCTCCGGTCGATGTTGCAGAGCCTCTTTGAATACCCATTCTGAGTACAGATTAAACAGAGTAGGCGAGAGGACACAACCCTGTCTCACTCCACGTTTTATGTATATTTTGTTCGTTGTTACCCTGTCAATTTTAATTCTATTGTACTGATTATAATATAAACTATGCAAGACCATGATGTCTCTACTATCGAGCCCAATACTCTCCAAACAATCAAACAAGATATTATGCCGAACACATTCGAATGCCTTCTGGAAGTCGATAGAGCACAGATAGATGTTTTTTCTGAACTTAGCACTTTTGACTGAGAACTCGAGTGCAGAAGGGTGCCTCGCGAGTACCCAGACCGTTTCTGAAACCGAACTATGCTTGCCTCAAATTATTCTAGCATAGTTTATATATGCGGTTTTGGATTATTTTTAAAAGAAGCTTCAATCCATGGCTCATTAGGCTTATGAGTCTATAGTCGTTGCATCTGTTTGGCTTGCTCTTCTTGGGAAGCGTTATGAACATGGATTCCAACCATTCTTCCGGTAGGCAACCGGATGAGTATATTTTATTAAGAAATTATGTCAAGATGCCCACACTTTCATCATCCAATATTTTTAGTAATTCCATTGGAACTCGTCTGAACCAGGTGTTTTGTTATTCTTGGCTTGGCGAACGGCTAGTTCTACCTCCGATCTCAATATGATTGGGCCTGTTTCATCAGCGTTCTGTGTGCCATGTGCTGGGCTCACATAGACACGATCTGGGTCATCGAAGAGATCTTTGATGTATTTTTCCCACTCTCTACAGCGGTCAGCAGTATCGGCTATTATTGCGCCATGAGAACCTTTTAAAGTATGTACGTTGGTTTTTTTGTATATACCAGCATGGTCGTTTGAGCTCCTTATGAAGGTTAAAATCATCTCGTATTCTCTGTAGACGTTCAATTTCGGTACATGATTCTGGAAGCCAGGCCTCTTTGGTTTTCTTAATCTTCCTTCTTATTATGCGTTGTACTTGGTTATACTTAGCTGTACCTCTATTTTTAAATCTTCTCATATCGCACATCACATCGAAAATTTCGTCCGTCATCCATTCCTTCTTTCTTGTTTCTTCTCTCGTTCTCAAGACAGACTCAGACTTAAGAAGGGAATCCTATATCTTCTCCCAACTTTCCGGTACAGTGAGTGTTTCAAACTCAGCATAATTGATGTTATACATCTCAGAGTTAACCACATTCGCCATCCTATCAAGCACTTCCGGTTCCCTCATAAGTTGGACGATCTAGTTCCTCAATTTCTGGGCATCCCTCACTCATCCACCTTTCTTTCGCTTCTCTTATTTTTTACTTGATGGCCCTATGAAGTTGTCGGTAAGCCTTTGGATCGACAGTTTTCATTTTTCTTCTTTCCACTTAAATAAGTAAACCACTTTACGATTTCCACTAACTTTATTTAAACATGACAAGTGTTTCGACGGTAACGTCTTTTTCAAATGTGAATAGTTACAGTAAAATATGCTAAAATTATATAGTTCAGCTGTTGCAGGTAAATTACAAAAAATTATCTTGACCCAGGTGCCTTATGAATAGCAAAGGGAATAAGTTAGCAATTTCTAGTAAAGATTTAATAACGGAGAAAACCCAAAATCAGTTTGTTCGTTAAGTAATATATTAATTTTTTTATAATTATTGATTTCCATAATTTCTCACAGATTTAATTTTTTGCCTTTATTTTCAATATTTAAAACATTGAAATCATTATTGAAAATGTGGTTTTCATTAATTAAATGACAAGCATAGTTAGAAGTATCCTTGCCATTAATGAAACAAGACTGGTGTTCTTTCATTCTCTTTTCAAAA